>VDFB02334259.1:0-48308 GCA_007258455.2 Sequoia sempervirens
TGGAAACACTTTTCACAAGGTTGAAAGAGATCATTGTTAACTGTTGGAACAAGATGACCACACCCTTGCATCTCCTAGCATTTTCTTTGTCTCCAAATATTATAGGTTAGAGATACTTTCTTTGCCGAAGAGGGTGGCACCATATAGGGATGAAAATGTTGCAATTCTTCCGAGGGTTGACAATACATGTGGTAAGCTTGTTGACTCTAATTGGACCAGTCTCTTTCAGGTTTCAATATGTTTCCTCTTGTTCATTCTCTGCGGTGAAATTTTTTTTCAATCCACATGCAAACAAGGAATAGACAATTTTGGAGTCATAATTTTTGAACTCTAAGTGGTGACCTTTTAGACTGCTAAATTGACTTCTCTGCGATCTCCAGTATGAAATTTGATAACTTTGCTCCCCAATTATTGATAGGAAAGCGACTCATCCATTACTGAATTGAACATTGAAGCATACAAAATTTGACTTAGCACATGAGCTAGAATGGCAGCACCATATATTTTTCATTGAAAGGTTTCTTTCAATGCAGCATTTTTGTTTGAGGATCTATCCTAAAAGTTTAACATATAATCTATTTTCTACATGTTCACTAACCTTCTTCTATAGTTCTCAACATGAAAACCTTTTAGGGGTATATTTCTTCGCTAGTAGCTTCCATTGCCTTGAGTAAAGCTTGACATTTTGAACTGTTTGTCAGTTTACTATTTCAATCCAATTTTTTGCCTCTTTAAATGATAATGTTATAATTTATTTTCGATTTTTGTCCTTAATCACAAAAGAATGTTTTACGAGGAAAAAAAAACTCCTGAGTCAAAAGTGGGAGATGGAATTAATAAACTATAAATATCTATGAAATAAGAAATGCTAAAAATTTATATTACAACTCAGGTAAATTGAACTTGAAAATCCAAGGGTAAAAAATATTACAGTTGTGCTTGGAGGGAGATAAAAATATAAAATACCCGAAGTTGATTTTTATGGAAACTATACATGGATTTTCAACAAAGATTATTAGTTCTTATGTTCAGCAATATACCATGTTAATATGCCATTATAAGGGTATACCAAACAAGATAGGAATTTCAATATTTAGACCGAATGTGAAGATCAATCCCTGCATTTGGATATGTTTTGTCAATAAACCTCAGGTCAGCAAGGACACCTTGATTATGTCTCCCGTATCTTTTCTATGTATTTTGCTTCTTTGGTACATTCCTCAATGGAAGTTAGGATCATCAGAAATATGATAGAAATGATAAATAACCTTTGACTCTTCGACTTCATCTCATGTACGAATGACATGCTAATTAATAAGTGGTTAGTAACTTTGGTTGTATTGAATAAATTATGCACTTTTCGAAGTTGCAAAAAATAAATTCATAATTTATATTAGAATTGCTTGGATACATACTATATTTAGTACTGAATCATTTGGAAATCTAACTAAATATCTTGTCTACAAATACGTATCCATCATCCATCTTTGGGCTGAGTTTCACTGAATCTAAACTGACCTAAAAATCTTGGTTGTGCAGTTGATTTGGCTGAGGTATGCATTCCTCAGCATTGTAATGTTGGTCTTTTGGCATATTCTCCATTAGCTGGTGGTGCTTTGACTGGGAAGTACACAAATCCTGATTCCACAGCAGCGAAGAAAGGCCGGTTTAACCTCTTTCCAGGATACATGAGTCGATATACTAAATCTCTAGCAAAGGTCTCTCTCTTTCTCTCTCTCTCTCTGACACATGCACATGAGAAAAATACTAGCATATGTTTCATGGCACAAGTATTGACATCAAACTCTAAATGCAACTTTCAGGAAGCTGTGGATAAGTATATGCAGGTGGCACGTAAACATGGCTTCACCCCAGTTGAACTTGCACTTGGTTTTGTACGTAGTCGCCCATTCGTGACAAGTTCTATTATTGGTGCAACATCCATGGAGCAGTTGAAGGAAAATATATCAGCTTTCACAACTGCTAGTTCCTTATCACCAGAGGTTTTGGCTGAAATAGAGGACATCTTTCTCAGATACAAAGATCCAGCAATGACATAACTTAGATAGTCAAACATTGCTTTCCCTTTTTTCTTTGCCCTTTTTCACATTTTTGGTTTCATAAGCAAAGGAAGATGACAAAATCAAGTTCTGGCTAATGATCTTCCAATCACGGTAAGGTTTACTAAGCAAATACATGCATCCCAAAAGATTTTTATTGCTCATAATTTTGCAAATTTATGTAAGGATATGATGGGAAAAAAAGAAGCTCAATGGTTAAACACTATTTATATATTTTGTTACACCTATTTGCTTAGATGTTTTGTTTCATGAATGGCATAGATAGATGGAAACAATATATGATCAAACATTTCAGTGACTTCTGATGTCACAACTTACAGCATGGTCAAATAACTGACAAAAAAACTCAAGATGTCATATAACATAATACTAAAATAAGTTTGTTAAAGTAAAATAGTAGCGATGTGGAAAATTTTCAAATGGTATATATTTTAATTAGAAATGTTTATAATATGTTTAGAAATGTTTATAATATGTTAAAGTCTGTTATATTATTTTCTGTTGTTGGGGCTTTTGATACAGGTTCTGGCATAGCTCTGCGTGGCTTGTGCCTGGCCACCCAGTAGAGGGAACAGGGTTGTGGAGGATATATCTATGGACTGTAACAGGACTTTTGTCCATTTTTTATTAATACAAACTTTGCCTTACGAAGCAATAAAATAAAAAATAAAAATGTTATATTAGATTCATTGGGTTGTGGTGTATGTTGGAAAAATTAGGGTTTACATTTTAATAAAGTCATTTTACTGACTTAAGCTAGTAATTAGTTGAGATTTGGTTTTCAATAGAGTAGTTTGGGAAGTTGTATGGAAATGCAATGCTTTATAAACATTTGCACAATACTTTGTAATCTACGAATAAGTATTAATATTATTTATGTACTTTATATGTTATCTAGAAAAATGGTATGATTTATTATTTGTTATATTTCATATCTGCAAATTTCATCATGATGTCATAGCTGCTAGCTTAAATCTTTCCGTAATTTCTTTTATATCCAGAGAATCCCCTTTTGAAACTATTGAGGATGCATTTTCTCAAGTGCACAGGACAAAAGGACATCTGAAAGAGTCACAGAAAGCACTGAATTTATCATTGCAAGTGAGAAGTCAGTTTAGTTGGTATGCATAAGCTATTATTAACCATAGTGGTGTAGAGACAACAGCCTGTGGGAAAGGAAGATGTCCAGCAACAAAATACTGTGTAAAAGATCGTTTAAAACTACAAATAAAAACCTACCGCTGCCTGACTAATATAAGATGCCTAAAGTTAATTTCCAAAATTGTGTTCATTGGTTTTCTTAACAAGCAGTTTTCTTTTAATAAATTCCTTTCAATGCAGATATTTTGAATGTTTGCCTACAGTGAAGAAATAAATATTGTCAACACATCAGGACTTTCAATGGATTAAAAATCCTTTTGGGAACAACCTTCATGGCAATCTTTGGATTCAAATGCATTCTACTGATTTAAGTTAGTAATTAGTAGGTAGTTAGTGAAGTTGTATGGGAATGCAATGCTCTATAAACATTTCCACAATACTTTGTAATCTCCAAAGAAGTATTATTATTATTTATATTTTTTATATATTATCTTGGAAAGCAATATGGTTCAATTTTTGTTATATTTCATAATTGCAAATTTTATCATGTTATCATAGCCAATAGCTTAATTTATTATTTGTTATATTTCATATCTACAAATTTCATCATGGTATCATAGTCAATAGCTTAAATCTTTTTGTATTTTCTTCTATATTCAAAGAATCCCCTTTTGAAATTGTTGAGGATGCATTTTCTCAAGTGCACAAGACAAAAGGACATCTCAATATGCACTGAGATTGAAGAGATCACAGTATTACATCACACATTCTACAAGATGATTTGTTCATTCTTTTCAATATCATGCATAGGAAACATACAACTAGAAGAGATGGTGGTCATTAGGATCCTAAACCTATCATCTCACAAGGCATTTTCAATTCAAAAGTAATCATTTTCAAAGAACTTAGGCATTTGGATTGTCACATCATTAATACTTCCCAAGCCCTCTAGCTTAGCCTTATGTAGGAATTTTTTAGGTGTTGGGTGAGGTTTTTTGGAGTTTTCTTCAAGCTTCCAGTTTATACCAAGGTTTACCTATCAAGGAGGTTTTTGATATCTTGTGGCACTAGATCATCATGTTTATTTATGTTATGGCAAGGACATTAATAAATTCACTCACTTTACCTAATGCTAACCCCACATGTTTTTTTAAATTATATGACCTAGTTGAATGTTCTATTTTTTAGGAGTATTTGTTTACTTAATGCTAACCCCACATGGTTTTTTTAACCTACGTGAATGTTCTATTTTTTAGAAGCATTTATTTATATAATGACCCAACATGGATTTTTAAATCTATATGACCTAGGTGAATAAAAAACAAAGTACAACCCTGTTTACTCACGGAATGAATTCCAACATACACAAGGAGTAAACGAGAATAACTTACAAAACATAACACTGTACTAGAATATAATGCATAAAATCATCACACTTGTCTTTATCGATTGAACATATGCTAGTACAATAATAACATGAACAACCATAGCAACAGTACCAATTGACTACATAACTCTGAATACATATAGTGCGTTGACGGTGGTTGAAGGACCAACTGTCACGTCCCTTCATAACATTAATTATTCTATTGGGAACTAATTCTTGAACCACTAACTAATATGATGACATGACAAAACAATTATATGAAATATTAAACTAAGTCTTATTTATTACTCATGGTCGACTAAGTACACTTTCGATCAACTACATCATCCCCCCCATAAAGTAGTCGTCTTCCAAACAACTGAAAATGAAAAATTGGGGTACAAAAATAAGTCTTATTTATTACTCACGGTCGACTAAGTACACTTTCGGTTGGCTACATCATCCCCCCCATAAAGTAGTCGTCTTCGAAACAACTAAAAATGAAAAATTGGGGTAGAAAAAAGGAATTAAGAGGAGGGATGGTGAGAGTGCGTCCCTAGATATACGAATGAGAAAGGAGTCGTAGTGGATTGCTGCTAGATGCATTGGAGCTTTTGGGTGGTTGCCTTCTAGTGCTCCCATGCTAACTTCACCATCTTCATTGCTTCGACGAGTTTGGCTTGTGCTATTGCCAATTCTTCCTTTGTACTCACCAAGTCTGTCTTTTGTAACCAACTGACTCTCCCTCTCTCTTGCCAGACGTTGTGCGTCCCTCTAAGCCAATTGCCTATCCTTCTCTCTTAGTGCCTCATCCTTTACTACCAACATCCATGTTTGCTTTGTCGTCACCTAAGCTAGCTACTCCTGTGACTTGTGGATCTGCTCTGCTAGCTTCGTACGGCTCTGGGCTGCCTATGCTAGAGCCTTGTCTCGTGTATCTTCAACCATGTCTATGAGGAGTGTCTGTTGGCGCAATTGTAAATAGGTGTCTCAGTAACATTGCTCACCATGGAGCACTATTAGAATCTTGCCATGCCTACTTGTTGTTGCCAGTTAGCTTGGCTGCCAAGCAACCATCATCTCATCCAACACCTCAATTGCCGGCACACTTGGCCAACCCTTTGATGTGAAACATTGGAAAATTTCTCTTTCACACACTTGGCCAACTCTGTAATGTACCTATGGATGGTGTTGAGAGGGTCGTGAGGGTCCGACGGTGTCATTCGTATGGGTCATCCTCACTCGAAGCTGCCTCTCTAGGTTGCCATCGTCTTCGCTACCTCAATCGTGAAGGTGAAGGAGCTGCATGACTTGATGGAGGAGTCGTCTGTGTGATCGGCTTTGCTACCACATGGTAGTGTTGTGGCGGTGACTATGAGGCAAGTACAACTTAGCCAAATGAAGTACCCTCTCGCTGCCCACTTGGCTATGTGCTCGGTTGAGTGTTCAGCAATAACTGTTGTGTACTCTCGTGTGCGCTTGCCGGTTGGGTGGCCGACTACAGTTGTACACTCAGTTTTGCCTGGATGCTCTCTCGAGTGCTCGACTATGTGGGCTCCTGGATGGAGATGTGTGTCAGCTTCTTAGCCATTCTTGGCAATAGCGGAGGGGTCTATGCTTGTGCACGTATCCTGCCAAGCCAAGCATCCAAGGCCTCGTCGTCCTCCTCTCCTTCGGTTGTTGCCACTACTGCCAGTGTAGACGTTGTTGGGGGTCCTTTGTGCTATCGACGGAGGGACTATAGGGATTGCCTTGCCACTACTGCCAGTGTGGACGTTGTTGGGGTCCTTTGTGTTGCCGGTGAAGGGACTATAGGGATTGCCTACTGGGGCACATTTGGTGGGTCGGCCATGAGTGCCTCCTCCACCTCTTGCAACCCGACCTCCCCTACCACTGAAACTTGTTTGTGCTGATCTCGTCCTCATCTGACGACACCTCAATGGCCGCCTCCTTTGTGCTCAATGTGTCGTCCTCCCCACTCTACTCTTCATCCTGCTCATCATCATGATCCTCTCGGTTGTGAGTTGTCTATCTGTCGTCTCCTCTTCGCCGGCGGTACCGACTGTTGCATCCATCTCCCGTGTTTTGCACGCTAAGACTAGCCCAATAGAATATGGTGGGCCATCCATCTTCAATCTCTGCCAACGGTTGTAGTCCACCCCAATGAGTAGCGGGCACTTGTCGATGAATTGTGTCTAGTAGCAGCCCTATGGCATGCTGTGTCATGTAAAAGGCTTTGTGCTGAAGACACATGAAGTCCCTCATATGTTCTAAAAGCTTGGTCGCCCAGTTATACACCACCATTAGCCAATCCAATCATCAACCCTATCATCCAAATTGTAATGTCAGATGCCTGTTGGCACCCGTGAGTCTACTCTTAATCAATTTGAGCACACACTTCCACTTGGCGTTGCCGAGGAAGTTCTTCCATAATCCCCTATTGTTGGCACCCCAAATGCTATCTCTCTTTCTATGTCAGGTTAGACTTGCTAACTCTTGCTACGAGGGCCTCCTTCTACTTTGTCAATTTGCTAGGCGGCTTTGTAGTCACAAGCCCTCAAGAGGGAATTCCAAAAACCCTCATGAACTCTAGGACGCCATACCGCATCGTGACTTCATAACCCCTATACTTGATTATTGATCTATGGTTGTGTCTGTCATAGCTAGTTATCAATTGGCGCAAATAAGGCTCAAATTCTCTGGCATTAAAAAATGGTAGCTGCGCTGCCTTGTCTACTTGCGCTCTTGCTAGTTCCTTCTTAAGTATATGCAAGTCTAGTGTTGAAAGCCACCACAAGTGACACTCTGTGTCGCTGAGACTCTCCCATGTGATTGTCTTAGGTGTGACAACATCATCACTTCCTCTTGCCATCTTTGTGCTCCTTGTAATTTTTGGCCGAATGATTTGCAGCTTCTTGCCCTTGCTAGTATTGGCTGCCATCTTCCTTTCTTGATGATATTTATTCTTGTGATAACACCAATGTGTTTCGGTTTCACAACACTTGCCCTCCAAATTTTAAATGCTTGTTTTAAATGCTGATTGCTGGTTGTTAGAATAATTGTCTCTCACGACTTGTACCCTGCTCTCGGCGATATTTCGTTTAATGAATCGTATGACCCTCTCTCCTTCCACAACTTGTATAGACTTCTCTTCCTCAAAGAATCATACAGATTTTTCTTCTTCACAAAGCCGTACAAATTTTTTAGCATTGCCAACTCATATGGTCTTCTCTGCTTCAACTCATGCGCTGGTCCCTTCTTTTCCTCATACGGTCAAGTGATCTCCTTGTACTGCGAATTCTTCTTGAATGCCAATCTTCTTCTCACCTAGTACAAAATTATTCCTCTTGCCAGATTGTATGGCCTTTGTGGCTTTAGGGATTTGTACAGACTTTTTCATTTTGAAATTCCGTATGACATTCTTTGATTTAAATTTTCACACGACCTTTTCTCCTTCACAAACTTGTATGAATTCCTTTTCATCGGAGTCTTGTATGGATTTCTTTATTTCATTTGCTCATACAACTTTCTCTATTTCCCAAGCTCGTACGAATTTCTCCTTCAGCGAAACTCGAACGAATTTCTCCTTCAGCGAAACTCGTACGAATTTCTCCTTCAGCGAAACTCGTACGAATTTCTCCTTCAGCAAAACTCGTACGAAACTCCTCAATATAAATTTTTATACAACCCCCTTATTGCTTTGTACGACGTCCTCTTTGCTTCATACGGATCTTCTTCCCTGTTTAGCTTCCACGATTTTGGAACTTATCTCCGTCACGTTTCTATATTCACTTTTCAGTTCTCTACAAGGTTGTACAACGTACTAAATTGGTTTGTTGGTTCCTCCCTTGTGCGATTTTATTTTCTCCTATTGATGATGTACGCAATAATTATGTGCCTTTAGTAATTGCCAAAAGTTGCGTGCCTTCTGATGTTTTTATGACCATACAATTTTTATTTTAATGATGTCTTTTATTTTTATTCTTTTCACTTTGAATTTTGTAACCTCCATCTTTTTGAATTTTTTAATCTTCGTTCTTTTTAATTTTTTATTCTTTTCTCTTCTTGTCTCTTTTTTCTCTCTTTCTTGTCTTCTTTTTCTCTCTCCGTCTTCTTTTTCTCTTTCCTCTCCATCACCTTTATCTCTCCTCTTTGTCTCTTTTTTCTCTCTCCTCTCCGTCTCTTTTTCCTCTCTCCTCTTCGTCTCTTTTTTTCTCTCATCCTTGTCTCTTTTTTCTTCTTTGTCTTTGTTTTTATTTTTGCTCCTGCTCGTCTCCTTTTTCTTCCACCATTTTTTGCTTTTTCCTAGTATCTCTCTCTTAGTTGTTTTTCTTTTCACACCTCTACTTTCCTCGCCTTTATGAACCTTTGGCTCCAAGGTGTGGTGCCATTTACAGGTGTATGGAGGTCTTTTGTAACAATCTTCATCACAACAAGTACCCATGTATTTCACATCAAACCATTTATCTAATAGAGGAGGTGAACCTATACCTTTAAAATTGTTATCGACATATCATTCGCCGTACTGTTGGTACCACGTTACATTCCCCCCTTCCACTATTGGTGGCTAGGCTAGGTTTGGTATTGACTCTCCATAACCCATCCTTTGTCACCACCTTCGCTACCCTTGGTGTCTTTCCCCTGTCCGCTCTCATTTGCTTCAATAAGTCTTTTGTGTACCCATCAACATGTGACACGAACATATCTTCAGTCATTATCATTGTCTTCAAGCATGGGCCAATCTTCTTGACATACACATTCCATTGCTCATCGTCCCACCATTCTTCGTCTTTGTCGTCATTGCCACTTGGTTGGTGCTCCCTTTGTTCCTTCGCCGCTTGCTCTTCTTTCTCTTTTTAAGCTTCCTCATCCAACTCCTTTTCGAGATACCCCCTCTTTATACCTTCATACCGGGCCAGGTACTTCTTGTGTCCTATTCGTCACCAAAGGGTGGGTGTTCCAAACATCACGTTCGCCAGATGCTTGTGCACTCGGGTACTGCAATACCTTCAACTTTCTTATTGCTCAACCTTTCTTCAATGATCTTGTCTTTGCCTGACGCGGCCCAGTCCTCCTCCGCGACATACTCGTTGCTGCCTAAGCCCCAGTCCTGCTTACTGGTGGCTTCCTCCTTTTGCATGGGTCAGTCCTCCTTGGTGGCGTAACCAAGCATGTTAATGGCTATCATATCTTTCTTCTCCTTTCTCTCCTAGTATAGTTTCAACTTCGACCCGTTAATGGCTTCTAGCAGCAATGACTCGTCCAAATTTTCCAACCTTATGGAACCATTGTCACAAACCTCTTAGATTTTAAATGGCTTGAGCCACTGAACCTTGAACTTCCTCAACTTGATTTCGTTATGACCGTTATATTTTAGAACCAAATGCCCTGGCCGAAAATTCATTCGCTGGAGATGTTTTTAATACCAAAATTTCCTTCTCTACATGGTTTTCGTTGCCCATTGAGCCATTACTCTTTGTTCGTCTAGTTTGATGAGTTGGTACAATCGTTCCTTAGACTCTCTATGTCGCCCAATCGGTTCTCAATAGCTATCCTTAGGCTCGACACCATGTACTCCATTGGCACCACCGCTTCCTGACCGTACATCAACTGAAAGGGCGTGTGCTTGGTTGTCACCTTGTATGTCGTACCATATGCCCATAGGATGGTTGGTAGTCTCTCTTCCCAGTCTGCTTCTTCTACACCACATGACTTATGAATGATCAACACCAACACCTTATTCATGGACTCCGCTTGGCCGTTGGTTTGTGGGTAGTATGGGTTCGAAAAGTTATGGAAGATTCAAAACTTCGTCATCATCAATTGAATGACATGGTTGACGAAGTGTCCCTCACAATCACTGGTAATCTGTATTGGAATCCCATACCGTGTTACTATTTGTTCATGAATGAACCTGGCCATACTCTATGATGTGTTGTTCGATAGAGCTCGAGCCTTTGGCCACTTTGTCAAATATTTTGTAGCAACCACCATATATCGACACCAATGTAATTGGCTTACTTTCAATAGTTTGATAAAGTCTAGTCCCCACCGTTCAAACAACTCTTGAGGTTGGGACGGGTATAAAGGCATGAAGTCTCGTTTCAAGGGTTTCCCTACCCTCTGGTAGGTGTCATAGCCTAACACCCACTCTCGGGCGTTTGTATGCAACATTGGCCACCATAGGCCCACCAAAAGGATTTTCCTTGCCGTGGCATCTAGACCCATATGACCTCCGGCTAGACCCTCGTGTGCTTCTTTAAGTACACTTGGTATCTCTTCATCTATTACACATCTCCTGAGAATATGGTTAGACCCCATCTTATACAACAACCCATTGATTAGTTGGAAAGTTTTGCTCTTTTGTACGAGTTTTCTTCTTTCTGTTGGTGGCATCTCCTTTGGGAATGTCGATGTCAATAGGTACTCTCCAATCTTCTTGTACCATGAAGGGAGTACTGAAATTTGAAATAGGTGTGCATCCAGGAAATCTTTGTTCACCCCACCTTCAACAAGTTTGCCCGACTGAATCCTTGACAACTGGTTGATGATCACATGGCTCTTCCCTAGATGTACAATAATTGTGAATGTGAATTCTTGGAGAAGTAACAACCACTTGCTCACTCTCCCTTGTATTATTGGCTTGTTCACCAAGTACATTAGAGCTTGGTGGTCCACATAGAACATGAACAGTGTTGCTAGCAGATAATGCTTGAATTTTTGCATGGAGTACACCATCCTGAGTGCTTCACGTTCTATCGTAGTATAGTTCTTCTCTGCTTTTGAAAGTAATCCACACGTGAAAAACACCGGGTGGTCCAGCCTGTGTACTCCCACTTGAGCCAATGTTGCTCTGATGGAAAAATTGGAGGCATCCACATGTACATGGAACTCCTTGTTCCAGTCGGGGTACGCCTATATGGGTGAACTAATCGGCCAATCCTTCAATTCATTGAATTCCTTTTCTTGTTCCTCCACCCATATGAAAGGTTGTCCCTTCCTTTTCAGTAGGTCGAGAGGGTAGGACACTTGTGCGAAGTTTTTGATGAACTTCTTGTAGTACCCTATGTACCCGAGGAAGGACTTTATGCCAGTGATGTTCTTCGAGGCCTTCATCTGTACGATTACTCTTATTTTATCTAGATATGTTTTTAGCCCTACTTTGCACACAATGTGTCCCAATAGTTTCCCCTACGACACCATGAATCTGCACTTCTTGGGGTTTCAATGCGAGTCAAGCTTCTCTGCACCTCTCCATGCATTCTCCACAGGCTTTCAAGTGTTTCTCCTTATCATTGTAGATTGACTAGTCGTTGAGAAATGCTTTGAAGTTGCCCACTAACATTTTGCAAAGATGTGTAATATTATTCTTTGAAATGTGGCTGATGCGTTGCACAACCCGAATGGCATTCGATTGTTCATGTACACCCCGTCCTCAACCACGAAGGTTGTCTTCAGCTTGTCCTCAACAATGCTAATTTGGTTGTATCTAGGGAACCCGTCCATGAACGAGTACATCTCGTGCTCGGCAACCTCTTCCAGAATTGTGTCTGTGAAGGGGATTGGAAACGGGTCTTTAATTGTCACCACGTTCAGGCATTGAAAGTCGACACATATCCGGATCTGCTCGGATTCTTTCTTCAGGGAAATGATCGGTGACACCTAGTCATTGACTTCTACTTTAAAAATAATGCACGCTTCTAGCATCTTCTCAATTTCATCCTCTACTTTGGCGACATAATTTTTGTTCATCCTATAGGGTCTCTTCCTTATGGGTTGGGCTCCTAGTACGAGAGGGATCCTATGTACGCACAACTCTGACGATATGCTCTTCACGTCCTTTTACGTCCAGGTGAAAACATCTCTATATTCCATGAAGATTTTGAATGCCACCGCCTTTAGTACAAGATCCTAGTCATCACCAACGAGGATCACCTTAGGCTTTTCTTCTTCGTTGAGGTTTACTTTCTTCAGTGTCAGCTCTTCGTACTTGATCAATTTTTCTTGTTCAAACTTGTGGGCTGGTGCCTCATCCAGTTCTACCATGCTGTCATTATACTCACTATATTCTGGTGGGAATGTCTGGATGGTCGAGCCCTTGTCTTCGTCTTCTCCCCCTTCTTTGATTTGTAACATGTTGCATTCTAGGTGAAAGTCTTCATATCCTCCATTTTCCAGTGAAATAGCCCGTTCAGTGAATTGGTCTCATCCTCTGAGCAACTTTCAAGTTCGAGTACCCCCTTAGCATTCGGTTCCATCGTCTTCCTTTCATCGACATCCGATCCTTCGTCCAATATTGATATGAAGGAAGCAAGTTCTTCACTCATAGCCTGGTTCTTCAAATCAATGATGTATTTCTTCTTGTGGCTCTCAATCGAGAGTGTGTTCCTCTTCTAATTATGATCCACCTTGGCGGAAATTAACCATCCTCATCCCAACAATGTGTCGTACACCTTCTGCAACGGGATGACGACGAAGTTCAATAGAAATTGTTGTGTGTCGATCAGGACTATCTGTTCCATTAAAGTACCGAGAGGTTTGATGCCATGTTGGTCCGCACCCACCAAGTGGAATGTCGGGGGCCAGAGAGTTGACTTTCCCAAGCACTTCCATGTTTCCTCTGGCAGTACATTCACTCCAAAGCCTCTGTCAATGATGGTGTTGGAGAGTTTCATCCCCATGATTTCCATCTATATGACGACCAACTTCCTCCTGACGTTTAATACGAGTAGCATCAGATCCGTGGCCTCTCCTGCCAGTTTTGTCTTACTCTCGATTGAACCCTTCTGAAGGTTGTCCTCGATGACGTTCATGAGTGCTACTCTCAGTTGGGGCATCATTTGCAGAAGGTCTATTACCTTAATTAGTACGGTTGTGTGAAGCATCTACTGTACGATGTTTTTTCTCGGGCTTGGACTACAATGATGTACTAGCCGCCTTGGAGGTTCTTAGTTCTTTTACCATTGCTTCTTCCACTTCTGCCTTGGCCTCTCGGAGTCTCTCTTTCTCCATATGAGGGTCTAGATAATTGGCCTTCTTTGTCTGCACCTTTGTAATCACTAGGACCTCCTTGTCGGCCACTTCCAACATGTTGATGTCTATTTGCTTCAGGTAGTCGGTGTCTTTGTGATTGCCAAGACCACACCATTTGCATAGCCTTCCACCCGCACCTTGAACATTCTCACAATCCCTCGCAAAGTTACCCCATTCGTTGCACTTTTGACACTCTATAATGGGTCTACCTTTGTTGTCGTACTGGATTTTACTTCTTGGCGTATTGCTATTACTTCTCTGATTGTTGCGGTAGCCACCAGGGGATGCATTGTTGTTTTGAGGCTTCGACGGTGTGGTCAGAGGGGTTGAATGTTCCCCTTGTGCGAAAAGAACTTGCAAACTCCATGTTTTTAGGTTGTACGGGCACTCCTTGACGGAGTGTCCCATATCTTGGCAGATGTCACAAAAAATTTTCTTCAGGCAGTTCGCCTTTGTGTGACCTTCTGTTTTGCATTTGGTACACCATAGTTCATTCGCCTCCTTCAACCCTTCTTTGTTATATTTTAGTTCCTTCATCATTCTTATCATATCTTGATGGAAAGCTTGTACGGTTTTTGAATCATCTTCACTCTCCCTCGTACTTTTGTCATCATCTTTCTTTTTCCCTCGCGATGATGTCTTGTTTTCACTCTCGATTTCCATCGCCTAGTTATATGCTTGAACATACGAGGATGGGGGTACCACCTTCATTTTCTTTGAAAGGGAGGGAAATAGTCATTCAATGAACCACCTCTTCTTCAGACCATCCACTGGTTGTGTCTCTAGTTTCCCCAGCAACTCCTTGAGTCTACAATTGTAGGCTCGTACATTTTCATTCTTCCCTTGCTTTGTGTTGTATATTTTCGCTACAATTTAATTGTCATCTCTCAAGAGTTTAAACTCCTGCTCGAACGCCCTTTTCAATGTTCGCCATGATACTTTGTGGGTTCCATCCAGTTCACTAAATCAATCGATTGCTATACTCCTCAACGTTGCTTGGAATTCCCTCAGCTAGTAGTGCACATCGTCTTGCTCACTGGCTATACAAATGGTCTCGCACGTCTTACAATGCCGTATTGGATCTTTTGACTCATCCCTCATGAACTTCGGTAGCTTCTGCCTCTCGTCTGACAGAGTCACCATCCTTCCCCGATGCCCTTCTTGTCTATTAGATTTGACTGAACTGGTTCTCTCGCAACGTTCCAGTGCCTCACTTGCACTCTCTACCATGTACGAGTCTCTCCCACATCTTCTTTTAGCATCCTCGACACCTCGAGTCTCCCGGGGTTCGTTCTAGTACTCCCTCTGCCCTGGGGTCTTAGGCTCAAATATTCTAGTCCCCAACCCTTCGTCGTTGTCTAATATGGAAAACTCTCGAATGCGTCATATACTATTGTCGTAATTCATTTTCATTGTCATAAATTTTGTATCTTTCTCTGTATGGTGTATTGGAGGGTTTGTGCCTTTCCTCAACTAGACTTTGGTGTGCTCTTATGGTAGATCGGCCTATTCCATCCAGGTTCTGGTGTGCTCTTGTAATGGATTTATTATTTTAGTTATATCTTCATGGATTTCTTTGTCAAGTTCCTTTAGCCTTCATCGTCGATTTTCTTGCTCCTGTAGCTTGAGTGATCGCCAAACTTTCTCTTCTTATGTTTCTTGCCTGATTGGTACTCGGTTCTTATCTTTATTAGGCTATATGAGCATTAAAGGTTGGTTGCACGATCATTGGTTTTTGGGAGTATGTTTTCGACTAGTATCTCGTTCTTCCTCTTCTTGGTTGGTTCTCTCCTCGTACTGCTGCAGTATCTGTTGTCTCTAACATTCCTGGTCGCTCTCCGCTTGAAGATCTTGCAAGATAATGAAGTGGCAAGCCAATAGCCTTGGACAACGGTTGAGGAGATGGGCAACCTCGTCGTTCACTTGCAATGTATCCTAGATGACTGCTTGAGGGATCTCTCGCCTGAGAGCTTCCCTCCATACATGGTCCCTTAACGATATGTCCCACAAATTCACCAAATCCTGTGTCAAATTGTCTTCCCATTCTTTGTTTGTTTGCACAAGCTCTTTTGTTGGTCGACCCATTACGACACCATCTTATTGTCTAGTGATTTCCCTAAGTACGCTTAGGGAATGGTGCCAAATGTTTACTCTTGGAATGAATTCCAACATACACAAGGAGTAAATGAGAATAACTTATAGAACATATCACCGTACTAAAATATAATGCATAAAATCATCACAGTTGTCTTTATTGATCAAACATATGCTAGTACAATCATAACATGAACAACCATAGCAATAGTACCAATTAACTACATAACTCTGAATACATATAGTGCACAAACAGTGGTTGAAGGACCAACTATTGCGTCCCTTCATAACACTAATTATTCTGTTAGGAACTAATTCCCTAACCACTAACTAATATGACGACATGACAAGACAATTACATGAAATATTAAACTAAGTCTTATTTATTACTCACGGCCGACTAAGTACACTTTCAACCGACTACAAACCCCTTATCTAACAAATGAATTATGGAATTTTTCTCTATTTATTAAACTTGTCAATCATATGACATTAGAGGAATGTGGAGAAACTTTTGGTATTATCTATTAGTACTACTATGACACAACTTCAATGTAAGGATGGATTGGAGAAAAGGCCTATACAAATAGCAACAACATGATCAAAGATACAAATCCAGATCTAACCACATCAAGCAAGTCTTCTTTGCTAGAAATGATAACTATAGATCAAAATAACACCATTTCAAGCAATTTGGCAACCCAACTACACATCAAAACTTGGTACCTATCAAGCATGGTAGTTTTAGGTCTAATCTTTCTCCTCCCTTGGTACATAGTTCAAATTTTTGAGTTTTGGATGTTTTAGGAGAATGTTGATGGTGAAAATAATACTCTTGTGTGGAACCTAAACTAATATTAGTCTTTCCAAGTTTGCAATTGCAAACTCTTACATGGTGAAAAGATTCTTAGAAACTAAAATTCCCTCCTAGATGGAAGAGGCCTCAAAAGATAACTTGGTTATTTATCTATCTAAAAGATATTTTGTAGAAAAGGTTCCCTCGTAAGAGTGTCAAATGAAGGTACTTAACTTAGAGCCCTTATATAGTAATGGATTTAGAGTAGAGCTAAAGCATTGGTCACCAAATATGGTTTATGGTAAGCTTCCATTAGTAAAAGAAAATATGAGTTAGACTGCATGGTCTCTCACTAAAGTTTCAAGGTCTTTAAAATGTCAAAATATTGAGAAGAATCCTTGGAGGCTTAGTAATGCTAATCCCTCTTCTTTGGACCCCTCCCATGCCATGGATGTTACAATGAAGATTAGACAAGACCTAAATGTGTTTCTTCTTAAAATGATTTTTCACTCCTTAGCACTTGGAGTCTTTTAAATTCAGGAGCTAGACTATGAAGCCCTCTCCTTCTAATGCTACTCTTGTCACAAGAATATTGTTTGGGAAGCTCATTCCAAAAACAATCAAGTCTACTTCCTTACAATCCTTCTCTCCCTCCTCCCGCACCTGGCATTATGTGGAAAGAGGAAATGATCTCCAAAATTAGGAAGTGTATATTCCTTCCACCCTATCATTGGCTTATTTAAACAAAAAATGAGCTTGTCTTGGAAATCTTTCAAATATTTTGTCTCCAAAGGTAAATCATTCTTTTCCTTCCATGGTTCTATAATTTTAATGGTTGGACCTAGTGAATTTTTTTCGTAGCCATAGATGTTTTATTAGCCGATGGGGTGGTAAATGTGTTGGCTGAAGCAACTTTGCCTAGTTTACAAATATGTGGTTTTTGATAAGCCTCCATAAATTTGGACTTGTCTATGTGCCAAGGTTTTAGATAATGATGGTGATTCTCCCAAGGCTTTCTTGTTAAAAATGACCTCTTAGAGGATGGTCTTCATCTTATTTTGGACAAAGTCCAAAAAATATTTTATAAGGTTTAGGGGTCTTAGTGTAGATTAATTTGGATGTGAGGATGCATAATTAGTTAATGAAGAAATAAAAATGACACAAAATACTATAAAAAGTAGGAATATATCAAAGTGGATATGGAAGTAGCTTCTCAAAAAAATGAGGAATAATTGTCAACAACTAGAAGTGGAATGCCCCTCTTGAAAAATGAAAGCACTCTGGGTCTTAATGCCCCTAACAAAAGGTATTTGGTTAAATGTCAAATCTAAATCTAAATCTTAACATGTTTTTATTCAATAAAGTAATATTTCTTCTCAAACCTCTTGGATCTCCTCTCTCATTGTTAGAAATCATGGTAAATCCTTCTAGTGGATGTATCTAGAGCTTCATGTGGTTTGTGTCTCGTGGAAGTCTAACATTATTGATTGTATTGGCTTGGTGCTCTAACTAGATAACATGTTTTTTAAATCCCTTCAAGAAGACACATTAGGCATATGTGCCAATGTGTATAGACCAAATAGTTAGGGGAGATAACAAAGGAATTGATAGAAAATATCATTTTAGATTAGCCTTTGGTCTGGATAGGTGTATGTGCATTGAGAGGATACTTCAATATGATCGTAAAAACATTGGAAATACATGGTGGTCACAAAAGAACTTTAAAATTTGAATCCGACTTCAATGCTTTCATAAAAACGTGTCCTCTTTTCTATCTATTTCCAAAAAAGGGTAGGTTTTCTTGGAATAATTGTAAGATGGGATTTTGTAACATAGTGGAATCCTTAGATAGATTTTTTCATCTAGAATGGTTAGTTAATCAATTGATGTCATAATCTTCTAATATAAATGTATCTAGGTAAGACCATTATACCATTTAGCTAAATATTAAAAACAATTCAATTCCTAATCAATGCCTTTTAAAACTCAAATCTGCATGGCTTCTCAATTCTAACCTTTATGAATTGTTGCAATTATGGGGGAATAGTTTCCCTTATGCCAAGGGATCCAAGATGATGATGTTTGAACAAAAAATGAGATACCAAATCATGCATTACAACCAAAAAGTGTTGGGTAGCATTTTTGTCAAAAAGGGAAGGCTAGAGAATAATCTAGATCAATTTAACTTCCTTGTTCAGTCAAAGGGGCTTTCTTTATGATTTAGCAAAATAAAAAAACCACTCCTCCTAGAATATCATTATGCAAAGAGTTAAGAGGCAAAAGTGTAGAGAGACAAAAAAAAGATGAATTTATAAATTCTTATTATTTTCATGGTCATAGTTGCCAAAAGAATGGCTAGTAGGATTAACTCTATTTAAGACTCTTTGGGAAGAAGGATTTCTTACCCTTCTAGAGTCAAAATTAAAGCTATTCATTTTCCTCCAATCTTCTTTCCTTATAAACTAGGTAGGGGAGAACAAATCTATCCCCTTTCCTAAGAAATTCCTCCCATCTAATTACTTAGGATCAAAACATTTTTCTTGCTTCTCCTAGTAAGGATTATATTCAAAATGCCATATTTTCTCTTAAGAAAGACATTTCTATATGTCTAGATGATCTCCAAATGATTTTATTAATATTTCTAGGATATTCTTTTTAAGGGTCTCATAAGGGTCTCATAAATACTCTACATTAATGTAGAAAATAAAAAGTATTGAACAATTTTAAATTCACCTTACTTGCCCTCTTTCACAATTATAACTCTTCATCCTTTGTTGATTTTAGACCATTTATATTTGCAAGACTATTCAAAAGATTTTTTTTGAAAGGCATACCAAAAAATTTGAAGCCTCTTTTTTCCCTAGTTTGATTTCTTTTGAACAAGGTGGCCTTGTTCATGTAAGGTGGATATTAGATGAAATTTTTATAACCAATGAAACTCCCCATTCTCTCAAAATTCAAAAAACAACATGGAACGGTTATGAAACTAGAAACACAAAAGGAATGCGATATGTTTGATTGGTCATTTCTAGACATAGTTCTGTTGACCTTTGTATTTTTCCCTCATTGGACATAATGTGTGTTGAGGATAATAACTAACTAATGGTTCTCTATCTTAGTCAATGGTAATGGTGTTAGTTTCTTTTCTAATTCCAAGTGCATGAGACAAAGTGATCCTCTCTCGTGGTTTCTTTTTATTTTAATAGTAGAGGCTTTCAAGCACCACTTCAACAATCTAAGAATTCTAGAGAAAATAAAAGGAACCAAAGGTGTTGTGATTATTTATCCCCTCATGCATCTATAGTTTGTGAACAAATTTTTGTTTATTTTTTGGATAATCTATCAACTCATCGAAATAAAAATGTTCTTGAATGTGGTACCCAATTTTAATAAAAAAATAGTGAAGTTATTGGATTTCAATCTAAAAAAATCATAATAAATTACCTAGGGATCCCTCTCTTAATTGAGGGGGCTAAAAAAATATGTAGAATGAGTTATTGGAGAAAACTCAAAAAAAATTTCTTAGAGAGCATGTTAATTAAATTTTGCAAGCATGATTACAATGATTAAAGTTGTGATCTAGGTTGTCTCTATTTATATGTTCATTGTTTTACAATCTTCTTGTGAAATTATTGATAAGGGTAGTAGCATTTAAAGAAATTTCCTATGGCAAGGTATCTCTTTTCTAAAAATCCCACTTCTAAAATGGGAAAAAAATTGTAGTTTGAATTGTCGAGGACTTGACCATAAGGAATTGGTCCTTGATAATAGAGCATTTGAAAAGAAAGGGGCATGGCATTTTCTCTTGGAACAAGATCAACCACAGTGCAAATTGCTAACAATCAAGTATCTTGGTTCTCTAGACTCCTCCATCATCTTTATCTTTTGAGCTTCCAAAAGGTTTTGTAGTTGGAACTATTTGCTATATTGTAAGGATTTTTTAGGTGGTTTTTTCCTAGGACATTAGCAATGGTAGTAAGGTGAATTTATATGAAGACTTGTAATGCCTCAAAATTTATAGACATTGATAGGATGAAACATTCTGAACATTTTTTTCTATTCACAAATACAACACATGCAATATTGCAATGTGTGCATATACACACACACATGTCATCACCACAAAAATAGTAGCTTGAGCACCCACACGCACATGAAAGAGATGTGTAGGTGACACACACACAAGGAAAGACACAATGCCATCTTACCAAGGAAGGAGTGGCAAGGATCCAAATTTGACACTCTCCAAAATAGAATCACCAACACAAGAGATTTAGATAGGTAGAGAGTTATCCCCAACTCAATCTATTCAAGGAGACATGCAACATAGTGTGACCCCACATACATTGTAATGGAAACTACACAAAAATTACACAAAACAAGGGAGACCAAAAGGCTCATTCCTTATATTCATTAACTAGGGGGAAAATATTAGTTAAGCTCATTGAGATGGATGAAACAATCCATTTTCATTTATCACTTTCAGAAAAATACATACAGAACACATATCTTCATTAGCTTCAATTACTCATTACAACTATAGTAGTAGAAGAGAGAGATTAGGAAAATTAACCATACATCCTATTCATGTAGTTATTGGCAACAAGTGTGTGTGTGTGTGTGTGAGTGAGTGAGAGAGAGAGAGAGAGAGAGAGAGAGTCATCCACATAGGATCTCATTCATTTTCACCAAAAAAGTGCATCATAAACATAGGAGAGAAGAATATGTTTATCAACTTTCACGACACCATTCCAAAATGATCATAAAGAGTAAGAATTGTCATTCAATTACTAACAACAATCCACAAGACATGATTCATTCAATTGAAAAACACATATGCTACAAACTAGGAAGAGGAATAAAGAGATAATGCACATGCCATAAGATTAATCAACAAGAGATAATGCACATGTCATAAGATTAATTAATCAATAAGATATAACATACATGTCATAATATTAATCAATCTTTGTTCCAATTACATTTTCAATATACAATGAAATAGAAGAGATCACAAGAGAGTTACATTATACACCCATTCAACAAGATGAATCATTTATATTTGAAATTATAAAACCTTATAATTAATATTCTAAATAATTATAAAATATTTATTATTTAATTAACTAAATGCAAATATTATTTTGAAGATAATATTTTTTCTTTGCAAATTGCTACCAGTGGGGGTAGCTTCCATTATATTAAAACATAGATGAAATTACATAGTTTGGGGGTGGTTGTGCTAGGCATGGATGTGAAACAGAATCCTCAACCCCTCAAGCACTTCCTGGGTACGCTTAATCTGAGCGGGGGTGAATAGATCTACATTGTGACTCATGAAGAAAACATAGGTCTCTAGATTATTACATTGCAAACCTTCTCTCAGCAATCTTATTGCCTGCTTCATATTCTCATTTTTCCTGGCTTTTGCAATGCATATAGCATCACTTACAAGGCCATCTTTAGGATCCCTGCTCATCTTTGCCATGGCCTCATGGGATTCATCCTGAAAGCGTTGCACCACATACATGTTAACCGCCCGATCGCCCCATTCAAAGTCACCTGAGGTGCAGACTATGTTATACAAAAATCGCTTCAGTAGGGAGGCATCATGAATATGAGCCTATTCAAGATGGCGCTCCCCATGATCGCTCTTATCGCACCTTCTACGACCTTCAAAGGGATGTTGAAGATCTTCCATAGTTGTTCCTCCAAACTCCTCGGCCCACAGTCACATACACAACTTGATATTTGCAATTTCTCTGCCACGGTTCAATAGCTTGTATAGATTGGAGAGCAGCAGGAGTGGAATATATAGCGTAAATCTAATTGGCGTTAATCATTGTTCAAGGTAGAATCTTGCAGGACCATTTGCCACAGATCCGCCCAGATGTGGATATCTTTTGAAATTATCGATTCACAGTCCTGAGATACTCTGTGATTGGCTAAGTAGTCTGCCGCCTTGTTACCTTCGCGCAGAGCATGTTTGAGTGTATAGTCCTCCAAATTGTTCAGGTGCATGCATATTCGCTTGATCCACTTTTGAGACTTCCAGATTGGTGCTTTGCCAGCGCTAATGGCCTGTATTATTGTCATCGAGTCGCCTTCAATATCCATTGGTCCTAGTTGAAGATAATAATAGTTAAGTAATAAATTGAAAAAAATAAATTAAATAATGTTAATTGATATTAAAAATAAAGCATAAATAATATATAAAACAAGTGACGCAGTCAGTGTTCCTGCCGTCTAGTAAAGAGCTTTTAGGTTGGTAGGGGAAGGGTTAATATGGTTGAAGATTTGTAAAAGTAAGTGTTGGAGTTTTGTATCAAATGGAGAAAACAAGAACCAATGGAATGGAAGAGGATTTGATTTGAGAAGCAAAATATAAAGGGTAGAGTTTGCTTTTGATTACTTGGAACAATTGTGTAATAAAATTAAGGAAATATGATACTAAACATTTGTAAATGAATTACTAATTGTTCGTAAATGAATTTAATTACCTTGCAAGCTAAATTCAAATAATTACTTGAAAAAAACTAGTTAGTTATGTAAGATAAAATTCAACTAATCGCTTGAAAATAAATCTAATTACTTAATAATATAAATTAAAGCATTTGCTAAGATAAAATTTAACCAATTGGTTTAAAATGAGTCTAATTACTTTTGTATTAATACAAGATTACTTCAGAGAAAACATTAAAAAAGAAGTAAGCTAATACTAATTACTATAACTAGTAAAATGAACATTGTCTTTGGTAAAATAATTTAGACCATGCTAAATATTAGATGCATTTTTAATTTGGAAAATTAATTAAGTAGTGGCAGGAAACTAATTATTTAAATTAAATAAAATCAACTTATTGTTTCACAATATACTAACTAGGTCTAAATAATTTAGAAAATAAGTGCACATTACTTTGCAAAAATATCTTAATTAATATCAATTTTCTTTTGAATATAAATTAAATCATTCCTAATACTAATTACTATGATTAGTAAATGAACATTGCCTTTGGTAAAATAATTTAGACCATGGCCAAATATTAGATGCATTTTAAAATTAGAAAATTAATTAAGTAGTGGTAGAAAACTAATTACTTATATTAAATAAAATTAATTAATTGTCTGAAAATATACTAACTAGCAGTAAATAATTTAGAAAACAAGTGCTTGTTAGTTTACAAAAATGTTTTAAATAATACCAATTTTCTTTTGAATATAAATTAAATAATTACTAATTATATAGGAAAATAAGTTATAAGTTGATAATTTTTGGAAATAAGTACAAATTTTAGTTTCCATGAATAAATGATATTAATTAGCTTTTATAATTACACATTGAACTACTTTTGTCAAATAAATTGGCAATGAAATAAATTATTTTGTAGTAATTACAAACTATTTTGTGATTTGACTAACATTAATAAGTTAAACTATTTTGAAATGCTTAAAACTCAATTTTCTTTGCAAATAGTTTATTTTTTGTAACTTAAAATTTGATTAATATTAATCAATGAAAAATAGGCCATAAAAAATCAAGTTCATAGAAATAATAACTTTATAGCTAAACTAGAGGTTTAAATATTAATTAATTGTTTTGCAAATATTAATCCACTTTCATTATTGAGAAGTCACACCAAAAACAATATGCTGAGGCTAGTGGTTTGGAGCATTTCCAATACCTCGTAATGTGTAAATGGTGAACAGTTGTAAACGAGAATGTTTCTCTATGCTTCGGTGCGCTGCATAGCTTCCAGACATTGACTGAGTGCATAGATAGTGAAAATGGAAAAGGTGTTACATGTAAACATGTAAGAATATAGACTGGGAACAAATTTGTCCTTTGATGAATGCATAAGAATATGGTCTCCAAGTTCTGTGAGGAATGTTGAGGTAGAGAGAAATGTTTTATTGTTTAGAAGGAAGAGGACATTTGTTGTAGAACAATTGAAGTTTGGAGAATGCTATGGAGGTGAGTTGCTATTGCTTTGTAAAGTATTAGATATTGAATGTAGAAGAACTTTGACTATTTGGTAAAACCTAATTCAGAAATCACACTAGAGTAAGTGCAATAACAACTCACATGCATATGCTATGTATGCCATAAACATGAAACAATAAAAGCCAAGAAACATACAACATATGGAAAACTAATTGGCCTAGGCAAGGTCTTGTTAACTGTGAATGCATCAAATGAATTTTGTTAATTTTGTCACATGTGCTTTTGTGTTTTATGTTTATGAATAACATATCATATGTAATTGACTGTGGTGGTTTTTTAATATTTTCCTTGTAACAGGAACCATTTTTTGGAATTGGAGTGGAGACAAAGATCTGTAGAGTTGCAAAGACATTTGATTCTTGAGGCAAAGAGTGGAAGGTCAGAGTATCAAATTTTTTTGCATGTTTGTTTCCAATGAAGTTTGATTCTTCAAATGTGTGGGAAAACTATGCAAATTGTTTGAATTTGTCTAAATTTTTCCCATAAGCAAATGACCTTTGCAATCATTTAATTGCAATAATGGTGTAGTCAGAGATGTGCACAATTGCAGTTGGGACAATTTACACACAGTGATTGAATATTTGCAAAATATATAGTGACTTCCTAATTTGCTAATATACTTTAACAAAAATGAATAATAGGCCTACGCCAATGAATAGATAAAGAGATAAATTGTTTGTTATCTCTTATTTGTAGATGAAACCATTGCAGTAGTAACCTGTTCATTGGCCTCAACCTTTGGATGTCATATGTCATTTATTGTAGTCATTTTTACAATTAGGCTTTATAGCAGCAAACAATGTCTATAGTCGCAACAGGACAAAAGTACTTAAACCAGGACAAGGGTTGTTACTCAAGTGACATTGTAGAATGAATATAGTTGCAACAAGTTAGTATTGCAATTGTTGAGTTTAGTTTTGACGCTGAAATTGTTTCAAGCAAACCCGGAGAATAGAAATACTGTTTCAGTGGGGGACTACGCACTCTTGCAATCAGGGCGGGTCATTTGTCCTCTGTTTGTAAGAAACAACAACAAAACCAATGAGAAAAAGGCATAGCAATTAATAATTTTTTTATTGTAACAGCTAACAACGTATTTAATAACAAATAACAAAGTGTCGGTAAGTTATAAGAAATGGTTTGCAAAATCTTGTTTACAAGATTTGCACATTCAATTGGACATTGTTACATGTCTACATGTAAGAGTCATACTATTCTGAGCATTGATGCATTTGGTTCATCTGTACGATGTGTGGAGGATGTGAAAGCATAGAGAAGCATTGTTGTTTAAGAATGTTTCCTTTGATTAATAACGACATGTCATGTTTGTCAACGAATTTTTTGGTCTTGTTGCCTTGCACATATTGCATGCACTGATTAAATATTCGTGACAATATATAATGTCTCCCTATTTTCCTAATTTACTTAAATGAGAATGAATAGTAGTCCTACTGCAACCAATAGAAAAAGAAAAATTATAATTTTCAAACACAGAAAATATGTTGAAAAACAAATTTAGAAAATGCAATTGTAAACACATGCCTATTGCATTGCTATGTTTTGTTATAAAGTGAATGTTATTGCTTATTGATTTATCCACATAAACTTAGTAAGTGGGAAAGTAGCCCAAAGAGAACTCAATCAAGTATCAACTGAATCTTTCATGTTTGAAATCTATCATTCATGTGTTTTTCTATTGCATGGAGTAGGTCTGCTACTCTTGTTTGTGTAAGCAAATAAGAAAAATAGAAACACATTATAAAATTTGTCAAATAAATTTGATTGGCCAACCAAGTATGTCAAATTGAAAGCAATTATTGTAGTAGCAACTTGCCCTTTGAAAATATGTGTGTTTTATATTGCTAATATATTGCATAGTAAAAATGTGTAACAGTGGAGTTTAATCTATTTAAACAACTTAACATAAGAAAGTAAAGTATTGTTTAGCATATAATGGAAAAACATGTTGACTGTAAAATAAATGAAGGAAAAAGTTTGAAGTCGCAGAACATGAGATATAGTAATATAGGCGAAAGAGCCAAGAAGAAAAGCATAACAAAAAAGAGGAATGCAGGTTCATGCAATGGCAGGTAGTCTTTCACTTGATTTTGCTTCTTCGTCACCTGCAATGTCATTATTATGGTTAGTATGAAAGCTAGTTTTTTTATATAATTCTAAACATTTTTAGGAAATTGAAGAGCGAGAAGAGTATTTGTTTCAGTATTGCTTTATACCTTGATGTGGCATATACTGTTTACTCAGTTAGGAAAATGGCCTATGTGATAATGTTGTTTTGATTGAGGGTGAAATTCCCTTTGGTTACAAAGTCTCGTAATGCAAATATAATTGCTGATTTGTCCTTGATGTAGGTTTCATATTTAATTTCTTGAAGGGCAGTCAAGAGAACTGTCGCATGACATTGCTTTGGATTGAATAATGGACTGTTTGCTTGTCATTTGTTATGATGATAACTTTAGGTTGAAGTGAGTATATGTATCTCACTTCCTTGTCACATTGGTTGCAATGAGCAGTTTCTTGTTGGAGCATGTCGTAAGTGTTGAATTTATATTTTCAATTTGGGAAGAAAGCTTCAAATGGATTTGAAAGTGCATTTGCTTCTTTTAATGTCCCTGAAACCTAGAACATGTGAACATAGATAGTTAGAAGTGACAACTTCATAAATTTTAAATGATAATGCGGAAAGATTTTAAAAAAGTCACCTTGAATGTTGATTGCAACAAAGTAGCTAACTTGTCCAATGTTCTCTTGCTATTCAATTTGCAAATAAATGTTGATCGACCCATGTGGAACATGTTTTTTTTATCAGTGCTTTTTAAGATATTCTTGAAAAGAAAGGTTGGGTTTTTGTTCCTATGTAGCAGTTCCTCTATTTGCAAGTATTGCTTTTCATGAGATGGATGTAGTTGCAGCTGCATGGAAATGAGAAAGTTAGTCTTTATTACATATAAATTTTATTAAAGACCACAATGCTATAAAAATACATTAAAATGGATTAGTGGCATATGCTAGTGAGACATTTGTACCTGTGCTTTGTCATATTTTTCTATGCCATCTTTGATATCAATTGCATATCGGTTGGCTACATTTTTAGCACCAACAAGTTGTAGAGAAGGGGGATTCGCTACTCATGAGTTCTCTTCATTTAGAGAACCTCACGAGGTGAATTTCTCTAAACTACCTCAAGGAACAACATGAAAGTTTTAGAATCAGAAAGAGCAAGTCACGAAGATTCTCTGGACAAGCTAACAAGCTCTTGGCCAAAGGACGACAGTACGATGCACTGGCATCTCGTATAGACCAGAGAGTGAGTTTATCACAACAAATGACAAAGTGGCTACTTCTATTCTAACTGCTAAGAAATCTTAGAACATGAGAATGTAACAAAAAGTAGTAAGACTGGAAAAAGATGAAGTAAATGATAAAGTGGGAGAATAGAGAAAGAGAAGATGCTCACAACCACGCAAGTGATGAAGCCTCCAGCAAACGAATATCTTCAAAACCTGCATGTGTAATATTTGGAGAAAGTGTTGGGGCTATATAGGGGTTTGCCTCAGTCAAACCCCCATTTTGGTGTTCCCACCTCCATGGACAACCAGATAGATAGAGAGAAATTAACTGAAATGGAAAAAGCGTGTGGTGAAAGAAAAACTTGCTTTAGGAGTAGAACCTGCACCACCAAGTATGAGTGATAAAAGTAGACCATGCTCGAGGAGGAGAACCCGCATCACAAAAGAGGTGATAGAAGCAATCCCCGCTCGAGGAGGAAAACCTGTATCACGAAGTAAGAATGCAATAGAAAGGAGATATGGAATCCCAAGATGCTCACAAGTATGAGATAAGGGAGATGAAGCTACAAGAGCCAAGAGTGTTGTAAGGAGTGTTGTATGAGAGAAGCCAAGAGGGCTTGAAAATGTTGTAGAAGGTTGTTGTAACAAACAAGAGAGTTGTGCGAGCAAGAGCAAGATGGAAGAATGTCCAAGATAGAATCCAAGAAGGAGAAGAGAGAGCTAGAAGCTGAAATGAAGCTATCAACAAAAGAAGAAGAGGAGTTAGGAGTGAAGCTAGAAGGACTTAGAAGACCAAAGGGATTGAAAAGACTGCTTTTAAGGAGGGAAAAGAAGCTTCCTGAGCCGTTTTAGGGTGTCCTTGACCATTACCATTGATAAAAGGAGGTGACAAGTAGAAAACATGCACAAAAATGGCCATTTGAATGTTGAAACGTTGCAGGATGCTAGCGCATCGCGTAGACGTCCGTACGACGCGCCAGTGTCCAGAGACGTCACACTATAAAATGACGTGAATGGGAAAGGCACAAAGTTTAATGCAAAGTTGACACATGAGGGTAGCTTTTGAAAAGGGGTGTTGGAGCATCTTAAGAAGGGAAAAAGGTTGATGTGGGGGCTAAAATGAGCCTACACACATTCTAAGGGAGTGGACACTAAAGCAGATGCAAGAATGTATGTGAAATTGCAAGGGGTGCAAGTTTATGACTATACACAACCAAAGCAACTATTGTTCCAATCAGATATTGATTTGTGGTTGCTAGTTGTATCTAAAATGAATTAGTAGTCTGTAGAAAAGCGAGGCATGCTTTCAACTATGCTTGTGTTTGTCAATATCAGTATGCAATCACAGTCCCCTCTGTCATAATTTGTTCTAGGGGAAATTTGGAAGCCTGATATTGAAACTCCCATTCCTAGAACTATTTTTTGCTCATGTTCTTGTACAAGGCATCCACTTATATTCAGTGTAATTGTCATTTCTGCTTAAGGATCTGTGAGATTTGCACATAGTACTTCATGTGTTCTATTGACTTTGTCCAATGTTGCTTTGTAGACAACAAGGACGTCACCTTGGAATGTGTCATCAAATTTTTTGCATTCAACTCTTCAATTGATATGGTCTTTTTGATTTTGGTTCTGCAAACAACAAGAGAAATGTAAATCTTATATTTGGACAATGCAAAAATGCGTGTCATAGGAAAATAGGATAAGTTGTTTACCGTTTGCTTGTGTCTTCCTCCATTTCTTGTACTTGTTGTTGTGGTATTTTTGTTTGATCCATGATTTTCCTGCAAGGTAGTGATTTAGTATTGCACAATTAATTGGAAAATGTATTAGTGATATATGCTTATATATGTTGTAATGTCGAACCGATTCAATGGGCAAGGTGGTATTTTAGGAAAATAGGAAAGTGGTCAGTCCAATATGCCTCTGATCTATAAATATTGTATACACTTGTGATTGAATTTGACCAAATATGGTCAATGAATGACTTGTGTAGACTATGCGATTTGTTTAACAAAAAATGAGTTTTGTTAGTTTGCATGAAATTTTGAAGTGTTATTTTTCTTTTGTTTTCTAAACACATGTTGATATTAAAGTCACCCACAATGTACAATATGTATTTTGTACCTGTGTATGCAATTACAGATTGAAGAATTGTGATTATTTCTTGAATGGGAGTATTAGGCCTTGCATAAATATTACATATATTAAGTTCATTGATGCATCGTAGTATTGTGACTATGATGGCTTCAATATTTGTAGAGCTGTGTTCTTTTGATTTTGATACAAAAAAAAAAAATTGGTAAATTTTGTTATGCCATGTATCATATTCATACCAAAGGTATTAAAATATTGCAATAATATATTAGGTTGTAAGATATGCATGTGTACTTCTTGTAAACACAAAATGTCAGATTACATTGTGTCATAGTCATTGGCAATGCCATGTGCACGTGGATTTAATGAATGAGTGTTTAGTGGGCATAAAAGAATTTGCAGTGTATCATGTGGACATGTAGTTTGAATATTGATCTGCCACTATGCAGTTGACTACAGGCGATGCATTTCTATGTGTATCTCGCCCTTAACTTTAAAGTTTTTTGTGGTTAAAGGTTTTAACAAAAATAATGAGTCTATTGTCTTTGTCCATGATAGTGTTGTGTAAGTTAAGCTATGTTGTCTTATGCCTGTTGGGTCAAAAGACAAAGCTTGCATTGTTAGTCCTTGTGATTGATGGATGGTTCATGCACATGCTAGTTGTATTGGGAATTGTTTTCTAATTGTATTTTTCTTGTTCGGTGAAATTTTTTGTATAGCTCTAGCAATGCGCAATATAGGAACCCATTCCTTGTCAATGAGATTAGTGTAGTATTGTGCTAGTTTTGTGCATTGTTGTTGTCCAATTGTTGGATCGGTAATTTTTTTCCAAACAACATCAAGGTCATTATGTGTTGTATATGCTTTAAATATTCCACCGGATCCGTTGACTAGGCCATCTTGTGTATTATAGTTGCTTGCATAGATTTCAACAAGGATATCCTGTTTCAAGTATATTTGAGGTGGAAGAGTGGTTGTATGGCTATAAAGTTGTATTGCATTATAGTTTTCCTCATGATCATCTATTGCATCTAGCACTATCATTTGATTGGAAATGGCCAATAGCATTCTATGGTTGCATGCATCCACATCAGCTTTCCTATAGAACAAGTATGGAAGTGTTGGATCTAAAGGTGCAAGATGAAAGAAAATTTGGTTAACATAGTCTATGTCATCATTTGTTTGTAAGCCTATTCGTATTCTATTAAGGATTGCAATAAAATTTTCATCCTTTTATCTCATAGTTATGACCAATGAGTAGCATTTTACATTGTCTTTCCAAAAATTGTAAGGCATTAAGTCAGTTACAATGGGTTTATTCTCAAGTACAATGGACTCAAGGACATATTGCACTTGGTAGAGATCACCACATAATATTGTATCAAGGTTTCCAAAGTACATTGTAGGCATTTACATTATGTCTCGTAGTTGTCTATCAATGTAGCGTAGAAATGTTGAGCCTACTAGTGAGATTTCATCTATAAGGAGCACATGCAATTGATCATAGTGCTTGGACATATTGTCCAATGCTTTAGACTCTAAGGGAAAAAAATATGATGTATGAAATGGTATGTGAAATGCTGAATGTAATGTGACTCCACCTAAGTTGTAAGCTGCTTTACCTATATATGCAATTAATAAGCCTTTTGGTTTGTCTGGATTGTTGTCAATAGACTTGCTATAAATGAAAATTAGAGATTGGTATATATCTTTTGTTGTGAAAGTATTTCCAGTTCCATCTTTTCCAGTCAAGAACAAATGCAAAGGCTTGTCAATGTTATTCATCTTTTTCATTATAACATCTTTAACAATTGCTTGTTGTTCTTTGTTTAACATTTTTCTTAGTTTGTAGTAAATTCGTTGTTGTCAATTATATGTGGGTGTCTAGCAATTTCAAATGTATTGTGTGGCATTGTATTTGGTTTTATGCACCCTATTCTTTTTCTATGTCGCCCCATGTAGCACTTGTGTTGCGAGTGAACTTTGCATGATTTTTTATAATGGTTTTTTCATGGTGCATGTATGCATGTTCCCATGAGTCAAACTCATGTTTTAATGTACTCTTGTTTATTGTAAACGACACATAGAGAATTAATTGCTCTCTACAATGATTCTCCATATCAAAGTGCTTTTTGAAGTTAATAAACCATATTACACTTGGTTTAGTTTTAGGGTTAATTGTAGTTCCATTTTTATTGTAACTTGAAACAAATTCTACAAGACATATGTCTATCAATGTTTGAGGACGTATTAAATAGTAGTCCACTATAGATTTTGAGAGTATGTTCTTTGATTCATCTGGTTCATTGTTTAATTGTTTGACAAATTTTAGAATGAATGTATGGTCACTATAGGACCATGTGTCAATGAAAATGCATTTTCTTGAACTAAAGTTTAGTGGAAGTGATAAAACAATATGAGCAACTTGTTGTGTTGACATTTGTTGCAAGTTCAACAATGCATTTCCAAGTTTACCAATCATTTTTATTGCATCAATATTTGTTTGTTGGTGGTCCTTACATATTCTTTGAATGCATATGTCATTGATTTGTCTACTTTTGTAATGTAAGAGTTGCAGTACATTGTTGTGGAATATGCATTAAGCACAAACTGGGCATCTGTATTGGCCTTCCAAAGGTGCAGCATTTTCCTTGCGAAATTGTTGTTCCATATTTCTAATGGTTTTCTTTGTAAGAAAAGTGTTGGCCTATTTAGTGTAGAGCTCAAAGTTGTTATATAATTAGTTTTAGACATGTTAATGTCATTTAAAAACATGTCTAAAGTGTATTGTTTGTCATAGTTTGCTTTTTTTAGTATTGAGTAAACGTTGACAACATTTGAAGTTATTGTTTCAATCTTTTCTAGTATTGGTGAAAGTATTTGTGTCTTTCGCATTGGTGGAAAAGGAAAATTGTATCTGCAAACTATTTTCCTTGATCTCCTTCATCTCTTTGTGTGGTGATGCCTTTGTAAACTAGCCAAGTCATCTTGCAAATGATCAATGCTACAAGTAATGTACTTGTCAACAAAAGCTATGATGTCTGTGTTGTTTTCTGTATAGATTGATGCATTTTTCACCCATATTAGCATATGATCATGCTTGTTTCCTCAATTTTTGAACTCAGTCACTGAAAAGTAATCAATAACATTTCCAAACATAGATTCATCTGTAAGCATCAACTTTTTCATTGCATTTATTCTATGTCTATAGTATTGTACACAAGTAATAAGATCCTTCTTGATCAGTTCAAATTTGTCAATGTTCGTTTGAGCAATTGACTCTTGTTGTTTTTGACCTAATTGATGTTGATTGTGTAATTCTTGTAGCGTGTTTATTAAAGGATCCCAATTTTGTTTAGCGCTACTAAAAGTGAGGAAGAATGTTGGTGGTCCTAGCTGTCGTATCATTGCAAAAACATTTTTCTTAAGTTGTGTATAATATGGGGATATTCTTATTCTTTTGAAGTCAACATATCCAATATTTGATTTTAGAATTCTCTCAAGGTTTGGTTTGTGTTTCACGTCCTTCACAACTAGCTTGCATCCTTTTAGTTGGCCCTTTCATATTCTTATGGACATTGTAGACAAGACTTGTAGTATTAGTATCGTGATAGTTTTGAAAAATATGTTTGTCATGTGATATGCAAATTTTATGTTTGATTGTAAAACTTCCCATTGTGCAATTTTGTGGTATGTAAAGTTTTTTAGAAAGTCATCATCACGTGGCTTGCCAAAGAATAATGTTGGGAAATTAATCTACTCGGCATATTTTTCTTTAAAGATTCTAACTAGATAGTTTTGTTCTGCAAAAGCAATTTCAATGATTTTGTATTGCATGCTATGTATATTTCTAGATTTAGTGTATCCATGGACCAAGGTTTCAAATGGATTCTCATGTTCCACGTCACTATTTGACTCAGTTTCAATTGTGGCAGGCCCAATACTCTCTTCAAGTTCATCATTGGTATGCAAAAAATGTTCACAATCTTTGTTTATCTGGACATTTTGCATTTTGTATAGTGTTGTTTTTGATAATTGAGCCAAAGCTTCCATGACGAGGTTTGGCCATACCATGCCTTTTTGAAATGCATTTTTGTATTCCAATTGTCTTTTGAGTGAAACATCAATCGTTTGTGTGTTATTAGTTGATTGTGGCAATGCCTTTTGTATAATGCTAATGTCAACAGGGATATTAATGATGGAACCTGTTAGGATTATTTGAGATCTTTTGTACCCTAGTTCCCAAATTTCTGCAAATTAAATTCTAAGTGATACAAGTCATTCCTCTAGTTGGGACAAAAGTTGGACATATGACAATGGTTTATTAGTTCAAATTTTGTGTGGTACAACATACTTTGCTATCATGAGTTGTTTTAGTGCGGAGTAGCATATACAACATATGCAAGCTATCAATGCTATGGATCTTGACTGTACTAGTTCATAATATATTTCCTTTTGCTTGTCTTTCAATTTTCTAGTATATTTTCTAAAACACAACATTTTGCAGATTGTGCATGTGTATTTTGGTGTAACTTGAATTGTTCTTTCGTAAAGCTCTACTACTGACATTTTTTTACCCTTATTTGATCTGATAGGGATAGGTTGATTTTGTTTATTATTATTTCTAATAAAGCTTTTAAGGTGTTGTATTCTTACAATAGAGTTATGATTGTATGAATAGAATTACTCTTGTTATTGTCTAGCTTTTTCTTTTTGTAGCATTGGTAGTTTGGTATTGTGTATTGTTTCTAATGAGGCTTTTAAGTTGATTTAACCTTACTGGTTGTTGGGCATTTGGATTGTGTGGCTGAATTCTTAGAAGCGGTTCAAAATGCCCCCTTTGAGGGGTTGCATCATGGAACAAAATGGAATATTTTGGAAAACTGGCTACATTATTAAAGTGCAAGTACTTTTTCCTTGATGTTGTTGACCAAAAAAATATTTGTATATTCAACCATTTGGATAGCCACTGAATATAGAATATGTCTCCCCATAAGCCGCTTTCGTCGTTCCTGACTTCTAGTTTCACGGAAAGGCGCATCCTATGTAGATATGTGTCTCGGTCATGCACTTTGTGTAGTCTATACAAACTTTCAGGGTCTAGTGAAAGGTTGCATGATCTAATTGCATCTTTATCTTGTTTTGCAAAGAAACTTAAGAAGTAATCTATTGTTCCTCTCCATAGCTCAATTGATGTATACTGATTGTTTAATAGTACTTTTAATGAGTCAAACAAGTAGTGTCCAACATTGTACTTAAATGTGCCTACTCTACGTAGTTCATTTTCTTTTAGTACATTATCTATATTGCAAACTTGTGAGCACTTTGCATATTCATACCTATCAATGTCTATTGTTTCTATACTTTGATATCTTGTTTCCATTCAGAATACATATAGTATTAGATTGTTGAAAATGCTAATTAAATACCCATATATATTAAATATATATAAAATTTATATGCATCTAATGTATATACATATTTCAATATATATATTTAATTATTTAAATAATCCATTTAAATATAACTAATTTAAATTCAACTAATTAATTTATTTAAAAATCCATAATGTATATATACATAATTAATAATAAATAAAATTATTTAAATATTAAATTAATATTATATATATTATAATATTAAAATAATATAAAAATAGATTTTAATTTTTAATTTTAAAAAAAATAAAAAAAACAAACTTTTGTTTTGAATGGCCGCGGCCCCACCCATATGGGAGAGGCGCTGCCAACGCAACCATCCCCATATGGGAGTGTTGTGTGGGCAGCGTCGCTGCCTGTAGGCAGCGGCGCTGCTCCACATAGCGCCTCCCATGTGGGGCGTTGTGGGGGGGTGCAGGGCTACGGCCCTCCCCTCCACAGTAATATTTTTTTTGTTTTTTATTAAAAACCTTTTTTTTATAAAAATTGAAATTCTCAAAAATACAGAGCATACCCTGCAGGAAAAATTTCCTCTATAATTTTTCAAAACCCAGAATTTTTTTCCTAGAACAAACAAAATAAAATATATATTTATAAATCATATCTGAACAAAATTTTCATTTCATTTTCATTTCCAGTCATATTGTGCAAATGAACAACATAATTTTTGCAATAAAATTAGTAAAAAGACAATACAACAAATGGTTTAAATTTCAGTTTGATATGAAGATTTTCTTTTGATTTTCTTTCAATTTCTTCATTGTGATTGTTGTTTTGGTTTTCTTTCCTAAATCCAACAGCAGTTTGCAAGATTTGAATTCATTTCACATGGGTTTTCATTGAATCTCAATAGCATTTTAAAGATTTTCAAACAGCATAATGAAATTTGAACTTATTTCAAAAAGGAAAACAAAAATAAAGAAGAACCTGGGGTTTTCTCCCAAAGCTTGAAGACTTAACAATGGTGATTCCAAATCTCTTCTTCAAAATCCAAATCCAGTCACAGCCAAACTCTCCACCATTTAAAATTTTCCAACTAAAATGAAATTCCATTTTCCTTACATAGAGTTTTTTCCCAAATTTGATCAAAACCCTAAAATATCCCCACCCACTAAATTTATTGAACAATTGGAGGATATTTCCATTTTTAAATTTTTAAAACAATTTACTTTCAAAATAATATTTCATGCATTTCAAAATTTCATTTAAAACCAAAAATCTCAAAGTTGCAAAGAATATATTTTAACCAAAATTTCAAAAAGCGAAATTTAAAACACATTTCTATTTTTATTTTAAATTTGAATCTTAATATACAATAATGGAAAAAAAACTATTTCATTTAATTTATCACCATTTACCTAGTTAATCAATAAACTAAAAATTATTTTATTAATTAAATCAAATTAATCCATGAAATAAATAACATTTCAACCTTGAAACTAGATATGTTAAATCATCATTTTAACCATACCCACCATTTAATAGCCTTTAAAATATGAAATGAAATAGTTAACCAAGGAGGAAAGAACCAAATCAAAACCGCTAAACCCAACGACAAACTATGACTAGGGTGACGACTTGGCACGGAACACCTAGCTACTATCTCCCAATCGATTACCATTGGTCAATGGACACGCTCAAACCTGTGAAATCAGGTGGAGTCAATGCCCTGTACCTGTCAACCTGCGAACAAAGAGTATATCGAACATGCATATATATGATATAATAAAACACACCGTGAAGGGGGAAATCTCGGAATCATAGGGCGCTCACAAGTGAGTGATACAATCCCGTCCCCTTCACCAATACACTCATCATAGACTGACAGTTCCATCATAAACAAATATCTCACGCAATAACATGTTACAATAACTAATCATCCTTACACCAATTTAAAACATGTCAAATAAAGCATCAGATAAGATACATCACATCACACCAATAAACTATTGCTCTATAATTATCGATCGAATCGCACACACATGATACAACATCTCAATAACCAAAAGGTACATCAAAGCAAACAAGGACACACTGTCCAACCAGAACGCAAAATAGAGGGGTATTACAGTCAACAAGACCTTGCTCAAAGCATTCAGTTGTGGAAAGCTATCAAGAATAACAAACATCAAAGATGAAAACAATGAGCCAAAAACACACAAGCTTATCAAAAAACAATATTTAAAACAAGAATAAGCACAAATAAAACCCAACACTCACCTAAGATTACATGAATTAACTATGCATTCACTGCTTGTGTACCCACCAGCTATCCAACACATTTCGCAAAGATTTCACTTAATGCATTAAACATTCATTCATAAACAACATGGAAGAGAGGAACCCAAAGCTAAAAACACACAAGCTTTTCAACAAACAATAAACAAACAAGAGGTAGCACAAATAAAACCCAACACTCGACTAATATTTCATGAATTTACTATGCATTCACTGCTTCCATACCGACCAACTCTCCAACACACCTTGCACAATTTACATTTAATGGATTAAACATGCATTCACTACTTCAGTACCCATTAGCCCACCACCAAAGCCCCCAAAATTTGCATCCACTTATTAAATATTTTCCAAGTTACATAATTTCCTCCTATTTTCCTAATTTACTTAAACAAAAATTTGTCCTTAAATCCCAACTATAGAAAAAAGACAACAATATTTTAAACAATACAATTTGACTGGTGAAGCAACTATTTCAAAATAAAATTCAACGATTGCAATAGTAACCTACTTTTGGGAAAAAAATAGCTTCATGTTTATGAATTACATGGAATGTCATTCACTATGCTCATTTGTCTATTCTGTACATTAGATTCTTGAACCAGGCTTCTCCTTTATTCTTCACTAAATTTATTACAAACAAAGGGGAAGAATGATACAAGAATCTGGCCTTCCAGTCCCTTGTTCAACAACTAATTATTTGTACCCATTTGTCCCCCTAGCCCTTCTAACAACAACTAGTACTTCTAGGTTACAAGTATCATAAACGGACAGACAAACCGCTTACCAATAGTCCATTGTTCCTAGGATTAAGAACATAGAAAGTTAAAAACACACAATCTTTTCAACAAACAATAAACAAACAAGAATTAGCACAAATAAAACCCAACACTCGCCTAAGATTTCATGAATTAACTATGCATTCACTACTTGTGTACCCACCAGCTCTCGAACACATCTCGCACAATTTGCATTCAATGGATTAAACATGTATTCACTGCTTTACGATAATTTTTTTTCTAGAATATATAATGTCCCCTTATTTTGCTAATTTACTTAAATGAAAATGAATAAACCGTAATTTTCAAGCACAAAAAAATGTGCTTAAAAAATAAATGCAATGGATGCAATAGTAAACCTGCCTTATCGGTAGGAACTAATAATAGACCTACTCCAACCAACTATGGGAAAAACACAAAAATACTTCAAACAATACAATTTGACTCACCATGAGAAGTTTAAGAACAACAAGCAACTATTTCAAAACAAAATTCAACAAATGCAATTGTAAACCTCTTTATCGACACAAACTAACAATTGCAATAGTGACCTACTTTTCAACAAAAAAAAGTTTCATGTTTAAGAATTACATGGCATGCCATTCACTATGCCCATTTTTCTATTCAGTAAGTCAGATTCCTGAACCAAGATTCTCCTTTATTGTTCACAACTCTTCCAAAGCATAAATTTTATGCACATTGGAAGACTTAAAATTCATTGGAAACAAAGGAGAAGAATGATACAAGAATCTGACCTTCTAGTTCCTTGTTCAACAACCAAGTATATTTGCACTCATATAGATGTCTACCTCCAACTCCAATTGCAAGTAATGGTTCCTATTACAGGGAAAAATCAAACAAATGAGCACAATCCATGATAGATAATACACTATTCATAAACATGAACCATAGAAACAACAATAAAATTTGCAAAAAAATAGACCAACATGATATCTTTTTGCAAACATTCCTTGTTAGCCCTTGTAACAACAACCAAGCATCATAAACACATAGACAAGCCACTCACCAATAGTGCACTGCCATAGAATAACAAGCATGCAAGAATGAAACTAAAAACTAAAAATACACAAGCTTTTTAACAAACAACAAACAAACAAAAATAAGCACAAATAAAACCCAGTACTCACCTCAAATTTCATAAATTAACTATGCATTCACTGCTTTTGTACCCACCAACCCTCCAACACATCTTGCACAATGTTCTTTCCAAGCTTTGTTGATAGGCTAGTAGCCACTCAAGCAATAAACACATAATTAATGCATTCACTACCCCCACAATCCACAAGACCTTGCTCAAAGCATATGTAATCTATTGTACCCACTTGCCCTGTTAACCCTTGAAACAACAAGAAATACTTCTAGTTATCAAGTATCATAAACACACAGTCAAGCCATTCACCACCAGTGCACTTTTATAGGATAATGAATATGCAAAAGCACAACCAAGAACTAAAAAACCCACAAGCTTTTCAACAAATGATAAACAAATGATAATAAACACAAACAAAACCCAACACTTGCCTAAGATTTCATGAATTAACTATGCATTCAATGCATGTTTTTTGACCAAGCCTCTAACACATCTCGCACCCACAGTCCAAAAAGACCTTGCTCAAACCGTTTAGTTTCCCCTCTCATGCTTCTAGTTATCAAGTATAAAAAACAAACAAACGAGCCACTCACCAGTTGCACACCATTCACATGGCTCTTGCCTTTTCCAAGCATTGCACAAAATGACAAATGTCGAAGATGGCAACCTACAGCTAAAAACACACAAGCTTCTCAACAAACAATAAACAAACAATAAGCAGAAACCAACACTTGCCTCATATTTCATGAATTAACTATGCATTCTCTGCTTGTGTTTGTGTCATCTATCCAACACATATCTCAAAGTTTGCATTTAATGTATTAAACATGCATTCACTGCTTCAGTACCCACCAGCCCACCACCAAAACTCACACTATATGAATCCCCTGATTAAATATTTGCCACAATATATAATGTCCCCCTATTTTCCTAATTTAATTAAAGGAAAATGAAAAATCAACCTACTCAAACCAATAGAAAAAGAGATAAACCGTAATTTTCAAGCACAAAAAATATGTGCTTAAATCCTGACTATAGGAAAAAGACAAAAATATTTTAAACAATACAATCTCATTGGCCAAGCGACTAATTAAAAAGCAAATGCAATGGATGCAATAGTAAACCTGCCTATCAGCAGGAACTAATAAATTGAAAAACTCTAAACATTATTTAGATTATTCAAAATAATAAATAAAATAAAATAAAGTGGAGTTTAAAGCAAAATAAAAATAAGAAAGATTTTTACAAACTGATATAAGTGGAGGAAATTGTTTTATTTTTAGCTTTAGTCTCATTAAAAAAAAAAAAAGGAAATAAAATAAAATAATTTTTAAAATAGTGGTTGAAAATTATTTTATATTACTCTAAGTTTTCGATACATGGATGGTAGGGGACAGGGGGACATGTTTCAGGGTCTTCAATTTTTTGGGCCATTTTTGGGGACCATAGGGATGGCAAGGGGGATGGCTATATAAAAAATATGGAAAATTTAAAATATTCATATGATAACATTGATAAAGCATTCATATATACATTATAGAAACTTAATACATAATATTTGTGTTAAATTCAGATTTCACATGAGATACAAACAAACTATAAATGCCAAAAACTAAATTGTGTATGTATGTGTGCAATTTTGTTTAAAAGTATATAGAATTACAAATACATTTGATATATCATATAATATTATATTTTATAATAATAATGAAATTTGGATCTTTGATAGTATGATACTTCATCATTAATCAATTATATTATGATAGACATAAAGATAATTGTCCAAGTTGTCAATTTTGTTTTCCAGTCCTAGACCTTCTCATTGTATAAGAGAACCCAATAACTAGTAAAGGTTGGGAGTGGAGACCCCAATAGGGTTGAGGGGTAGCGCACCCCATGGGGATCTAGGGGTAACACCCCCAGTAGGGTTGAGGGGCAACACCCCTAAAGGGGGTATGAGAGCAACATCCCCAATGAGGTCAAGGGGCAACGTCCCTCGCAGAGTTTGGAGACAATGCCCTTGGTGCACTTCCTATTGTGATACGAGGCAAGATCGAAGGGAAGAGTCCTTACTACCAAGCACAAATTAAGGCCTTTGAAACCACACAAACCTTCATGGTGCATGCCATTTTCATAAATTTATCATTTTTAAAAGTGTTGGGTTTTTTCTTAAATAAAATTTATGGGAACATATGGTTGTCTTCAAGACAAGTGGGTATGTTTGTTACATCCCTTGACCATCAGGAAGATGGCTAGTTGTCCCCTTTAATTTTTTGGGACGTCCCCTACATTTTCCCCCAATTTGGAGACACCTTGGGGACATCCCAACATCCCCTAAACGTCCCCACATCTCCAAAACATCTCGAATATAAGGACACCCCAAAAAAATCTGGGGATCCCCAAGTTTTCCTAAATTTATCTTGAATAAATTTGTTTTAATTTATAATTTTATTTTTCTTAACAACTATAATAGAAAAATTATAATAAAAAATTAATATTTAATTAAAGTGATTAATTATAATATTACTTGTTTAATATTATATAATTTATTATTAAAATAATTTATTAAATTAAAATAATAATAAATCGTATACTATAATCATAAGCATATAATAAATTGTTTTGTTTAATTATTTTATTTATTTTAAATATTCTTTTATAGCTTTCTTTTTATTTAAACTTCCTAAAACTTTTTTTTATTAAATTTTTTATATAAATTTAATATCATAAAAGAATTATAGTAGTATATACATTTTTAGAATATTTAATAAAATTAATAAGATATATCATACATAAATATGAGATATATTATAATAAATGCAAATAAAATAAGAATGTTTTATAATTAATTAGAAAGATTGAGTTATGATTTTGTACTCAATATATAGAGATTTTATGTGATTAAAGTAATTATTATTATTTATTTAATGATAAGTATAAAATAACATTAAGGATTTAATTTTTTTTAAAGCTTTTTATTTATTTTACATGTAATTTTAGATTAAGTATTTTACTTTAAATAGTATTTTAAGTTAATTTTTCTTTAGAGTTTTTTATAGACAATTTTAGAGATAATTTCCAATTTTTTTTTTAAGGTAAGCTTATCATTTTAGTGGGATGGTAATTCCCTGTTATTATTTTTTGTTGATGTGTTAACTTGTTGTTTAATTATTTTATGTCATGGACTATTAAGTTCAATTGGTTTTTGGAACTTCACATGTTTGGCATTGATTTGCCTGTCCTTTAGGTTAATGTCATCTCCGAGGGCTAGCCGACCTTTGGGAGTCAAGTTCATACTTGTTTATCATTTTAACCTAGTGTATCCACCTCACATTTAGTTTTCTTGCCTTTGTTTTTGTGTGAAACGTGTAGCTTTAATGTTGTAGTGATATTGTCGCCATTATGGGATGGAGTGGGTGAAGAGAGCTCTAGTGCCCCTCATTTTGCTAAGTCATACCATGTTTGAAGTTGTTTCTATGATGGATCCAAAGGCCTCAATTCAGCTAAGTTCATAGGACCTTACCTAATCTTGTAATCATTTTCTTTTAAGTGTTTTCCATATTATTTTCACTTCACTTATGTATGATTGTTTGATAATGCTAAGGCTGAAACGACCAGAGACACGTGTGATTCAAGTCATTATGGTTCCCATGCCTTGTTTGGCTTGTTTGGTCTACAAAATGGGCCCTAGGTCCTTTTAGGTTTGCTTGTTTTTCTTCTTAGCAATTTTAGAGGCCAAGAATCACTTGAAGATGGAAACCCCAGTGTTTTTGAGGAGCTCCAGGTCATAATTAGATTTTTTGGGTCAGATATCTGACCGTCGGCTGAAGGATATATTGCTATAGTTGGATAAGTTGACCATAAAGGCCATGAAAATGGTTTTGGGGAGGCATTTTTTGACTACCAATGAGCGGTACAGGGTAAATTTTGATATCAGCTCTCATTTGATGGTGTCTTTACTGGAAATTCATGTGTCTAAGGAGATGATTGCACATTTGACCCAACGGGTGTTTAAGCCAACTTTCCTCGAGGGTTTGGACGTAGTGTTGGTTGTCGCTCAGCTTAGAGAGGGGATTCCACGTCCTCATGACTTGTTGCACCTAAAAAAAGTAGCCATTAAGATTCTTCCTTTTTTACTAGACCTTTGTGAATCTGAATATTGGATACATCGCTTCCATTCGAAGACAACGTATGATTTCTTGAAGCATCTTTATCAACTCGTGCCAGTTAAGGATTCATAGTGGATTTCCCAGTTTATTGCATATGAGGATTAGGGTATGCTAGTTTTAGTTCCATTTTGTGGTGTGTATATAGTAGTTTAAAACATATAGCATCTATGGTTAGCTAGATATGAAATGTGTAAAATCTGAGGCCCAATATTGTAATTTAGTGGCTAGGGTTGGCTTAAAGACACAAAGAAATGATGATACTCTGTTGTGCACTCAAATGGGTGTCATTTTTGTGAAACGGTTTCGAACATAATCTTTAAGACTGCTTACATTACAATTCATAACAACTTATATATGTGTGTGTGTGTGTGTGGGTGGTTGGGTGGGTGGGTTAATCTAAGCACTGGTATCTTTCCTTTTTTCGTTATGAAGTTAGGGTTTCATTTTGTTCGATGGATTGGAAATGAATGATGTTGCAATGAGTGATGTTGCCCTTATTCTATTCTAAATTGGTTATGAATGTGTGATGGATAATTTAATAGTTTGGAATTGGAAAAGAAAGATTTTTCTTTTGTGTCTGTTTGCCCATTTCAATTTAAATTTTGTTATAACTGTGTAATGCATATGTTGATTAGGGATGTTGATATGATCAAATTTCAATTTAAGATTTTACAAATGCATACTGGGACAACCTGGTTCAAAATTTTTTCTTTTCCTTTTTTACAAACTATTTTCTTCATGACTGTTATCAAAGAGAAAACTTTAGGCTACAGGGATCGTTTAAAAGTTTGGAATTGACAAAGAATGAAGTTGTTTTTGTATCTATTTTCCTTTATTCAATTTGGATTTGATTGTGAATGTATAATGCATTTGTTGTTTAGGGATGCCGATAGGATCAAATTTCTCTTTAATATTCTTAATATGCATATTGGGGCATCCTATTTAAAACGTTTACTTTTTCATTTGAAATTTTCTTACTTCATGAAAGTTATCAAAGAGTGAACTTTGACCTGCTGGTATCATTTTGTGCTTAATCTATTTGTTGAGTATTAGGTAGAAATGTGATATTAAGCAATTGTTTTAATGGAATTCAGTTATTAGATATTTGTTAAACTAGCTTTCACTTCACAAACGAGTATTGTCGGATAATCCCTAATTTTGTATGATGTAGACTTGGTTTAACTATAATTTGTGCTAATTTCCAATTTTTAAGTTGAATATATAATTTTAATTTATTTTTTGAAAAAAGAGGGTAAAAACGTTATTGATATTAGGAAATTAGCAATACAAAGAATTAGGGACCATAAAGGCTCCCAAAGAAAAGTAGGACAACCAAATTTCCCAGCCAAGACACAAAACCACCACAAAACCAACACCACCACACCTCAACCAGCCATGTCCTCATAAATAATCCTCTCTAAAGCTTGGCGGTACTCAGGGGGTAATTTCTCCCATCCCTCAATCTGCCAGTCTCCAACATGCTCAAAAGCCCACTTGGCCAAATAGTTTGCAACCCTATTCCATTCTTGAGGGATGTGGATAAAATACACCACCTCCAACATGGAACATCGCTACAAAATATGTCGAACAACTAAAGCAAGTTGCCAATTATATAATATGCCAAACGTTCATTGAAGTAAATTTCCTAAGTTTTCATTGTCCAAGTAAAATAAGCTATGTAATAAGCCATTGCAATAAAAAAATTCTTTCTTTATTGAGAATATATGAACCAAGATGTTATAACAATGTACAATAAGGATTCTCATTCCATTACAATAATTCACAAAGTATAATATTCCAAGAAAGTACATAACTACATACATAGCTCTTTCGAGCTTCTTAGCATAAGATATAGATGGTCCAAGAATCCATCTTTCAAAACCTTAGTCTTCTATCACCTGCTAAGGAGGAGAAGCATCACTCAAGTGCTTTTCCACCAACCATAGGCTCATATGAGTCCCCCGCACATTTATTAATGATAGATGGCCCTACCTTCAATGAAGGCATTGGTTGGGTAACCTTGTATGACATACCACTTTGAGATTAGCATTGTGCCCTACACGACTAGGATTTATAACCTATGCTAGGCAACCCTCATGCATTTAAATGGACACGGTGAACTGATAGTGGAGCCCCGAGCAATCACACTACTTTGGCCAAATTTTTCTCACTTAGTATAATCGAGTGATGGTCTACCATTCACCTACACTATAGCAAGATCATTTTGACTTAAGGCCATTATATCTATGCTTAGGCAATCCCTCTCCATGGGAAAGCTATGCCCTAGGATAACCTATCTCTTTAACACAACCTAAGGTAACACAACTCATTAAGCATAGTACTAGTTCCCTCCCTTCACTGGATAACAATCTTAGGAGTAACCTACTAGCCATCTAGCATAATTAAATATCTAGCTATGAGTGTTCCTTAAGTTGTTTATGTTTGATCATATCTAGTATAATAACAATACCTATGACAAACAATCTCTCTTAACCATGTCTAATCATATCTAGTATAATAATAATACCTATGAAAAACAATCTCTCCTATCATGGAGTAATTACAAGCAATTCACAAACAGAGTAAATAGTTTCCACTTTTCTTTCAAAGAAAACATTGCTTTTCCCTAAATGCATGTAACTATAATAGATTGGTTTAAAAATTCAAGATATAGCTCTTTCAAAACTAATACAAATAAGGGTAGAATATCCTCATGCATGTGATAAGTTTTCCAATCAACTAGTTGTAAACACAACACTTCTAGAACAACAACTATCTTGATATCGATTCTCCAACAAAAACTCAACAACCACTATCTCACAAGTTGGCAAATACTTCTCTCAAAATAATAATAAACTCTCTCTAATACTCAAGGCTCTCACTCACTGTACTTGGAAAAATATTGCAGACAAAAACGTAAATAAAATGAAGAGACTTTTCTCAAGGATTAATGTGTAGAAGAATGCATCCAAACAAATGAACTTACTCCTCTATTTATACAACAACTTGGAGATTACACAGCCTATAGATTAGGCATGAACTTTGACAGAAAATTGCACTCACAACAACGTATCTATCTCAGCTAAAAGGTGGAAAACATGTAAGCACATAATTAGCTTAAACAACTACAAATTGACTTTGTTAAATGATAACAATTAGAGACCAATTCAAATCTCCACATGATAGAATTTTGTTTGCATTTCATAATGGAAATCTATGGGTATAAGGATTCAAAGGTGGTGCCAAAGCATCATTATTCATTCTCAGAGATGGCATGATTTCATTCTTATTAGAAATAGTCAATATCAAGTATGTGACACCAAGCTTGTATCGACTTAGTCTTGGTGAGAGTTGATTCACATAATAAATTTATTTGATAAATCCATAGATTGGTTTACATGCCTTTACAGATGTTGGTCGATGCTTAAAAACATGGTATATAGAGTTTACTAAGTCCACGACTCTCCACAAAAGGTGTCGAATTATTCCATCATCATTCATCAACTTAATGATTGCTCAATGTTTGAAGATTATAAACTCTTCTTTCACAGACAACAAGAGTATAATGCAGCTAAAGAATATAGTCATTACTATCTCATAGTTGGCCTTTGATTTAATTATAAATTGGCTAATAATCATTGCTTTAGATAGTCAATCTCAAAGAAAATATAATTTATATATATAACATATACGTAGATATACTTACATATATATATTAGCACACATAAATATATATATATACATGTATACATATATATGTATACGTTAGTATATAGATCCATATTTATCATATGTCAATAAAGCATGTATATACAATATACAAATGAATACATCAAGATAACAATCACATTGTCACATTAATATATCGGTTGTGTATACACACACATATATATATTTATATATATATATGCCTCTATGTACATGTATATGTATGTATACATGTATCAATAGATTCGTATGGGCATGTCCATTTTCCACCATACGTGTATATGGATACATATATACATATGGATATATGTATATACATTATATATATATATATATATATGTACACATTTGATTCCTACACCAAAATCATACACAATTACTATGATATTGATAAGAGCCTACGAGCGATATGTCTATATGTATACATATACATGTCGTGAGAACCATCAAATAGTTCCATGCACATAAGCAACTCATGCATGAGTGTGCATAGATATGTCTACCTATGAACCCTCATGTATGTGTTCCTTCGTGCATATAGTCTTTCATCATCATGCATGTGTGTACACATACACATTCCTTGTATGTTCCACATACGCATTCCTTGTATGTTCCACATATCAATACATGAATAGTAACAAGGAAGGAACTCACAAGCTCAAACAGATAAACATCACCCAATAATGCACTGAAAAGTAAACAAAACCCTTACTAATGCAGACATATTGACTAAGGATGGCTTACCAAAGTTTCCCACTTAATAACCCAACTCAATTATTCTACTATGGTGTGTGTGTAAGCTTAGATATGTTACATTATTGGTTACCCTGCCAAGACCTTCTCTTGAGTGATACTTCCCCTCCACTTGGAGGAATTGAACATATACCTACAACCACTAACACATGCATATGACAATCAGTTGTTCATAGTAAAAGCAGTATACATAATACATTTCAAAAGTTAGAATATTAATTCAATATTCATCAA
>VDFB02334260.1:0-147861 GCA_007258455.2 Sequoia sempervirens
GAAACAAAGTAATCAACAAAGGGGACAAGGTTCCACCAACCAAAATCAATTAGATTATTGGAGTTATAATTAAGATGTGAAAAAGAGCCAGTATTGGCATGGTGTGACGGTTTACTGGTGGCATTGTTGTTCTTGCCACCAAGGTTCAAACCCCGTTGGGGTGTTATTGTTGAATGGTTGTATCCGGTTCATAGCTCCGGTCAAAAGCGTTTACCCCTTGAATAAAAAAAAAAGATGTGAAAAAGAGACCAAACAAATTTGGTATCTCTAAAGGTTATAAGAGAATAAGATTCCAAGGATTAGAATAAATCCCCTTGAAAAGGTGAATATGGGAAAGAAACCTAAAGTGGTAAGTCAAGATGGTTTGACTAGAGGTTAGAACATAATAAGTTGGAGTATAAAATGAACTCACCAACATGTTTTTGAAAGTCAACATTTTTTTAGAGGTTCCAAAAGGAAATGGAATACAATATGGCACTATGTGTCAAAACAATAGAAGTTGAGAGGAAAAAAACACTATAAGTTGAAAGAGTACATCAACAAAAGAGGCTTTGTAAGTATGGATAATCTTCCACCAAAAAGGATAATTGGAAAGAGAATTGGAGAATAGAGTGCCTCTTAACTTGTTAAGTTGCTGATTATTCATTAGATCTCCTATTGGATGATTCAAATGTTGGAATACCATCATCAATCTATCTTGGGGAAATAATATATTCAAGGTATTCCATGAGGCAAGGTAAAGGCAATGGAAATCCAACAAAAAGGAATGATAAATCCTTTCAAAAGGAGCAAGTGTTGCTTGAAATTCAACTTTGAATAGATCTAAAATTGTGGAAACACTAAGGGGGGAAGGAAGAGAGTGGATTGACTAAGGTGAAGTACCCCATCCAATGGGAAACATGGGTATGTTCATAGTTGGAAGCACTAAATGACTTCTTTGTAAGTCATAATTTTAATTAAGTGATACATTTTTTGACCATAAGGAAATGTATTAGTATTTTTGGAGTGAGAAAAATGGAAAGGTCAAGGGTTATGACCTATTATCATCCCATACCTTATATTTATTAATTCCTTAGAAAAGGGTAGGTAGATAATTTGAACATGATAGTGAAAAGATGAATCATATCTTTGAAAATAATCTAAGGATGGAAGAAATCTGTGGTATGGATGTCTTGAGATAAATGGGATTTATCTCTGCAAAAATTATAACCATTATTACATGGAGATTAAAAGGTAGCGTGAGATCAAAATAGGTTTTCATTTAGTCAAAGAATAGACTATTATTGGATATAAAATAACTTATGTACCCAAAATTTTGAAAGATTTTGGAATGAAACAATGGAATTAATGTCAGGGTTAGGACATTGGAATGACATTAGGAATTGTCAAATGAGAAACGAGTATAACTTGGAAAAGATAGAGTAAGAAGTTGCACGGAGTGTGGCAAGATAATGTCTAGTATACCAGGAAATGAAGACCGGATATCATCATTGATAGGAAATGAATACTCTCTTGAGATTTTTGAATGAAAATAGTAGAGCACAAGACAAATCAATCTATCTATGTTAGTAGAACTAACATAATGTTGTAGTGGATAAACTCATCAAAGAAAACAATGCTTTTTGGAAACTTCACTTATAGTATTTTGGTCCTAAATAATACCTTGTGAGCAAGTAGTTGCTTAGTAATCCTGAGAGGTTATTTCAATTTTTGAAAATAATGATAGGGTTGTGTAAACCATGATCATACTATGAAACATTTAGTTGAGAGAATGTGCAATATATTATTATAGGAAAATAAGTGAAAATGGTAGATTAAACTTGAATGATTTATAAACTTCTAACATTGAAGTTTGGACCATTATATGAAAGGAAATGTTGGAAACTATATTAAGCTAAAATAGGATTAGAAATAGGGTAAACCATAGACTTGATAACATGTCAAAAAGGAGTAGTAGATCGAAGTGATCAATGAAACTTTGTCGATACAAAGCTTAAGTATGAAGCAATATCAAGATTTGATAGGTGTCCAGGAGCAATGTTATGGTGGAGATGGACTCAGTTTATGAATTTTCTAAAAGTGAAAATACCATAAGGGAAGGATGGGACCCACGACATTGTGCACAATACATCATTATTCCTTTTCTATTTTGGATTATACCAAGGATAAACTCATGGGCCAATTATTTTTTATTACTATGTGTTAGGTGTTATGTATAGAACTTTACTATTATATATTGGATGTGCATATGTAATAAAGCTCTTTGGAAGAGTAAGAATGTGTAAGGAATATGAGATTTCCCTATGTAATAATAAGGATACTCGAAGCAAGGTCTAGGAAGGACAAGATTGCTACATAGGATGAATGTTCTAGAAATCTAAATGTATTTTGAGAATAGTAAGTAAAACTATTATATAGCTTTCACTGTATGTTAAAAGGCTATAGATCATTAGGGACAATGATTCAAAGGGAGGAAGCATGTTACACCCCAATTGTGAAGTTACTATTTACCACTACTAGATAGGGTAAATTTGAATGTAATATGAATTCTCGAAATGAATTGATGATGCTTGTATCTTGTTATCAATATGGATGTTATCTCAATTGATGTTATTCATGGTGAAATACTGTATAAATGAGAATAGATGGTTATTGAATTATTGTTATTCTAACTTTGAAGATGTTTATATATAATGCTTATTATTGTGAACAATTGATTTCCAAGGCATGTGCTAGTGGTTATAGGTAAATATCCATTTCTCTAGGGAGAGGGGAACTATCACTTGGGAGAAGATCTTGGTCAGGTAACCAGTAAATATAACTATCCGAGCAAAAACATAACACCTTAGATTGAGTGAAATAAGTTAGTTTGTGGATAATAGGTAAGTCATCCTTAGCCAATGGGTCTACATTTGAGATTTTTGTTACTTCTTAATGTTTTATTGGGTGATGTTTATCTATTTGAGTTTTGATTCCTTCCTTTTGGTAATGTGTTGAATGTGTTTAGGTTGAGTCTTTGGGTTTTGTGAATGGTTACCTTTATGTCATTTCATATAAACATTAAACATAGCATGTCTATGGGCATATATATACATATACATAGACCCATGTATGAGAGAATTAGCAAATGCACATATATGTGAGTAGAAATATTCACTGAGGTACATACATGAGGAAATGACTATGCTTGTATATACATATGTGTGTGATTAGACACTAGGTCATGATCATTCTATGTCAAATGGATTACTTGATTATCATATTACCATATAAAGAATATGCTTGTATGTATATGTGTGTGTGTTTGTGTGTGATCAAGTATTTTTACTACCTAAAAATGCAAAAACTTAACTAGAATGCAAAAGGAAACAACATAAGACACCTCAAGATTGGGAAAATGTTAACACAAACAAAAGAAAAGATAAAGAAAAGCAGATTTTACCTTTGTTTAAGTTGATCTTTGGTTGGCCTTGGATTGTTTATTTTGTGTGCTCCTTGATGGAAAGAGTGCTAAAATTGGATGCAAAACGATCTTGATGAAATGAAGGTTCAAATGAGAGATGTGGGTATGTGAGAAAGTGAACAAAATAGATAGAATGAAAGCTTGAAGCTTCAACAATGGAGGATGGATGAAGGTAGATGTAAGAGCTTGAGAGTTGAATTTGTGAATATGTTGAATGAAAATGCATGAATTGGAGAATGCAAGAAACTTCTTTCATTTAATGGAGAGAAGCCCTAAAAAGATGGATGGTTGAGATTGAGAGTTGACCAAAGGAATTAAAAATTCCTTTTTAATGTTCATGGAAATGAGAGAGGTTATTGGGGGAATAAAAGTGAATTTAAAATTCACAAGATGGGGACTATCCAATGGATAAAAGAAGGTTTCAAAAGGGGTAAGTACATACCCACATGTGACTAATGTGACAAGTAAAAGATCACATAGGGAAGAGTCCATAGGTGACTAATGTGACAACTCGAAGATCACATGGGGAAGAGAAAAAGGAATTTAATATTCCTTGGACAGATAAAAGGAATTAAAAATTCCTTGGGAGGTTGATTAGGCTAGTTAATGAGGAATTCGAAGATAGTTAGTGGTTAAGAGAGATTAAGGGACAACTTACAAAATTTAGAGGATGTGACACATTCTAATCATGGATTAGGAATGTGCACATCTCTAATGATGGGATTAGGAGGTGAATTAGGATTAGGAAAAGTGATGGAAGATGTGAGATGAAGAGAATTAAATACATGGATTAATTATTTAATTCTTTGAGGAAGAGGTAAGGTATTTAAATATTTAACTAAATACCTTAGGGGTTTAGATCAATTTAAGGATATTAATTAAATAACAATGATATTACTTAAATAATTTGAATGAGAGGATAATTAGATGAAAAGAGATAAATTTGGACAAATGCAAGTGTCCAAATTTAGGTGTCTATATTTTTCCCATTTTTGAGATGGTGTTACAAAGTAGTATCATTTCAAACAAGATTAAAACATAGAACCCAGAAGAAGATGGGTAGATCAAAAAAGATGCCCCAGCCATTCAAAGGAGTGACTAGGAAGGAAAATGATGGGGGTGAAGATGAAGAGTAGGGATTGAGGATTCCCCCTCGAGAGGACATGTGGTTTCAAGAGAACATGGGTGTGCTCTCAAAATGGATGAAACAATGAAAGGGTAGATGGGTTTAATGATGCAAAGTGATGGGTAAGAGAGGATGAGAAGCGATGGGAGATGGATGAAACATAAATGGATTTAAGGAAAAAAGGTGATGTTTCTCTAGTGAAGCTACAAGACAAAAGGTATCGATGATGGATGGAGTGTTGTTGATGAGGGAATGAGAGATCTTGAAACAACACAGGGATAGGGAAGGATACATCCCAAAACACCACTAAAGGATAGTCTGAAGAATACATCCCAAAATAACATGGAGGGGATAGGCAAGGATACATCTGGATGACGACGATGATGATGATGATGAGGATAGGAGTGGGGCTTGTAACAAGACTGGGGACAAGACGAAGGATTTGATTAGATGATTTGTGCTAGATTGAGTATATGAGGATGGGATTGAGATGTGAGATGGAAAGATTCTTAGAATAATCAACTGATATTATTCTAAGAAGATTGAAGAGATGATGATAAGAGATTGGATGGATAGGGGGGAGATTGATGAATGAAATGCAATCCTAATGCAATTTTCCATCTTTAAGAGCACTTATTTTTTCTATAGCACAAGACACGATACATCAAGGTATGAAGGACCAGGGCAGATTAGTTTCTAATGCATAAAAAAAACAAAACAAATAGAGAGTTCATCCCAACACCCCAAAGTCGTGATGACTTTGGTCAGGCTAGGTATTGGGAGAACCACAAGCACACAAGATGCCCCAGTGTAACAAAAGATCATAGGAATCTTAGTAGGTACTACATAGGACAACCAATAAGACACAAACAAACAAAAGATCAAGATATGCCCCTATGATTACTAGTCACAACACACCATGACATGATGGATCAAGGCGACCATGATGAGGTGTGATAGGGAGCTCAAATGATAAATAAAAGCAAAAAGAATCAAAATATCACAATCAATTTCAAACGTCCTTTGCCATAGAATCAAGAGGATGGATGGGGTTGATGAGGTCTGTTAGGAAGGATACATCCTGTTGAGACGAAAGAGGATGGATACTAAACTAAAAGATCGTTATGACGCAGGATGCTCAAAATTGATTGAATCTCATGATACAAGTGGATCTCATTTGTGAAAAACTAGCTAGATAAGGGTAGAGCTTGACGACATGACACAAGAGATGAGACACAAGAAAGAAGACTGACACACCCTGAAGACCTAGGGCTCGGGGGTCGATCATATATTAGCCTTGCCTGTGTGAAAGTACAGAGCCCTTGTAGTTCGATAAAAGACCATGGATAAAAGCAGCAAGAGGACAATGGAGACCAATGATGAATGAAAAAAGACACAATGGAAAAATACCCTAGGGGTGGATCAAATTATCGACCTTGCATATGTGAAAGTACAAGTGCAACATAGTTCGACAAAAGACCATGGATAAAAGTGACAAGAGGAAAATGACAACCGATGATGAATGAAAAAATACACGATAGACAAATGCCCCAGGGGTGGATCAAATGATCGACCTTTCCTACATGAAAGCATAGGGGCAATGTAGTTTTAAAAAAGGACAAAATGGATATGGGATCATGATAGGAGAACCCTAATAAGAGGATAAAATGATGGAACCGATATGATGAGATTGGATAGACTTGGTGGACAAGATAGGATGATGGGAATTATGAAGCACAGGGAGGGAATAGTTATCCAAATCATTAGAGGATGAATTGGGATGAGGACATGATGGAATGATAAGAAGTGATAGGATATAGAAAGATGTGTGGGATTAATGACTATGAAATAGATGGCATTAGATTGCATGGGGAGAAGCCTATAGCCAATGACAAGGGATTATGAGATGGGATGAGGATAGAGATGAAGGAATGGAAAGGAGATGGAAAGATGTTAGGATGGATGGATAAGGAGAGGGAGATTAAAAGGATTGTGTGGATGGATAGGAAAAAAAGGATGGGGGATGGAGGATGTCTCCAAGGACCCTGTCAAAAAGAAAGAGATGCCCCACTCTAGATATGTCATGTATAACAAAGCAGGAGGGATGAATGATAAAAGGATGGATGAACAAGGGAGAGATGGATATGGATAGTAATCCTAAAGAAGGATGAGAGATTCACGGTAGCGAGGAAGGTAGATGGGGAAGATAAGGAATAGGATAGTAGATAGGGGAGGGGAATGTAGGCCAAGAGGTGTCCAAAAAATGTGTAGATGTTTTCCCCTAGCTATATCAAGATCAAAAAAGAGGATGGAGGGATGGAGGTAAATGGGATATGACAGGAAGGATGTGTAAGCTAGGTGGGATGGAGGAGGTGGGTGAAGGGGATGCAGGTGCCCCCAAGTGCAAAAGTAAACTAGATAGGGGATTTACACACGATGCTTGTTTTCCAAGTTTTCATCATGGTGCTTATCCAAGGTGCTTGTTTTCCAAGTTTTCACCATTGGAAATATGATTTCTCTTTATTATTATTATTTTTTTTAAAAAAATTGACAATTTTTTTCTTTTTTCTAATTTTTTTTTGTATTTTTGGAAAATATGGAGACAGAGATGGATAAGCATGTGGATGAGTGGATGTCAAAGACATGAGATAAATGAATAGATGGACTCAAGCATCAAGTTCCATACTAGGTAATAAGAACCCATGTGTGAAATGACTATTGGATGTTGGGACAACCATATTAGGAGAAATGGATTATGCAAGAGGATGAATTAAAGGGAGTTGATGCGGGACATATGTGGGATGATGGATGTGATGTTAGAAAGTGTACGGATGGAATGAGGGAGTGGATGTGTGATGGGTGAAGGTGTTCAAGACCAACATTGGAACATGTGGTGGTGGATGTGAAAGGACAAGAGGAGAATGTGGGGATAATGGAGGATGTAATGGAGGATGTGGGGATAATGGGGGAGATGGGATAGTGAATTTTGGGATATAAGGACCCAAAATAGATTTAGGAGATTAAGGATTGGAATGTGTAGCATTGGGATTAGCAACTTTGGATGTTGTTACATATTTTTCATTTGAAGGCCTTGCATCTTTTTCCTTTGGGATCCACATGGTTTCGATTTTTGCTTTGGTGGGCCTTTGTAGCCTATGGATTTGATTTGGATTTTTTATTTGATTTGTCTTTTTTGTGACATGTCCTTTTAAGAGGATACAAGGAGATTTTGATTCATGTGCATGTTTAGATTTATGCATTTGTACTTTGGCATCCAAAGTGCTTTCAGTAGCAATGGGATGGGTGTGAGTAGATGGATGATGTGGAGGAAATATGAATGGAGTGATGGAGGTAGGATTATGGAGATTATGTGTAGATGGTGGATGTGGAGGTACATTCCTTTGTTGATCCTGACTAGGGGACATGAGAGTTGGATGTTTATGATGGGTGGCAGGGATGGGTGATGGATAGATGAAAGGGTGAATAGGACAAGATGGAAGAGGTGATTTTGGGATATAAGGGCCCAAAATAGACATAGTACCTAGAGGATGTTTGATGGTGGGCGGATGGGTGTAAGGTCCCAAAATGGATGGAGTGGATGAAGGAGGAATGTGGATGGTTGTTTTGAAGCTATACGATGGAGGAGGGAGGATGGCGGAAAATGATTTGGTGGAGTGATGGGAAGAGCCTATATTTATTTTTGAAGAAACTTGTGGAGGTTGTATAGAGGTTGTACCAACATCTTTAGATTTTGAGTGTTGAGAAATATGTCCAACACTTTGCATAAAAAATTGTTCTTTGACCTAGATGGGCTCTAAAATACCTTTCTCATGAAGGCCTAAACTTTTTCCTTGATAGTTCATGTTCTTAAGCATTCGATCCATGATAGGATTTTTGTTATTTTGGAAGAATGATGTGAGTCCATTATTAGGCGGAGGATGATGGGTGGTATATATGCTTTGTTTTTCTTCTACAAGGAGACCACCATGGAGGAATGTGAGAGTACTAAGAGGATACAAAAGCGGTGTGGGGATAGTGGAATTAGATGAAGATGGAGGATCATGAGATGGAGATGATGGGATAGTAACATCTTGATAGAGAGGAGTGTGTGGTAAGGGATCATAAGAGGAATCAAGTGATGTAATATGATCTCAATTTGTGGCAGTGGGTGATAAGAGCTCATGTGATGGAGTGATTGGATCTTGAGTGTGAAGGGGATGATGGGATGGAATGGATGGGGGATTGTGAGCTTGATGTAATGCCCCTCCGTGTCAGTTTTTTTGGACTTGTTGGTGAGTATTTGTGTGTGCTTCATTGATTACTCTGTTATTTGATTGTGTGGAAAATATCATATGTTTGTAGTCATGTTTAAATAATTAATTAAATCATAGGTGATTTGCAAGGTTATTTAAAATACGATTAGAAATTAAAATAATAATCAATTAAATCAAATCAAACGATTTAGAACAAATGATCAAATTAAACTAATTTGTTAAAAGTAAAAGTGATATTATTAGATAAATTGATTTAAATTGTTGTGTTAAATTGAAGTTAATAATAATTATGAACAAAATAATCTTGAAAAGATAATTATAATAATAAGAAATTTAAATGGATAAGGAGATAGGAAGCTGAAGTGTTTTAAAACAAGAAATGAAACTGCACCTATAGAGCATTTGGAAGTCGAAGAGAACTGGAGAATATGAAAATAAAAATAAAAATAGGTGTTGTAGTAGTTGCGAAAATATTAAATGTGTTTTGATGAAAATTTTGCAAATGGTTGATTTTAATTATTTTAATGTGGAAAAGTATTATGGAGATGATGAATATATATATATATATATATATATATATATATATATATATATATATATATATATATATATATATATATATATATATATATATATATATAAAAGTTCAATTTTGTGGATTTAAGTTTATTTAAATTTTAATCAAATGCATGATAAAAGAAAATAAAATGTAAATACATGAAAAAGGCAACAAAAGGGATTAAGGATTAATAATTATTTTTGATTTATTTCTTGAAATGTGACCTCTGGTATTCATGAGAAGAGGAAATTGGAAGGGTTTCCTGGGCATGGATTTTAATAAGGGGTTTTCTTTGTTTGAGGGGGGTGGTTGGAATTCTGGAGAAAATTTATTTTCAACACTGTATTCTTGTTCTGTTTTCTGGAAAAATCATAAAAGAAGGAGGTGGGATTTGAAGGAGAATTGGGGGGTTGCATTCTCTTTCCAACAGATTCTGGAGAATTTGGCAGTCATTTTTCTATTATAGTATTTTCTTCTTCTGAGAATTCATTTGAGGATTAAGATTTAAGTTTGAGGGAGGATCTTGGGGCTGCTGCTGGAAGGATTGGATCAACAAGAAGTATAAAGCTTCTACAGTTATCTACAGGCGCAGGATGCCAAGTTCTCCTTCTTTTAAATTATCTTCTTTCTATAGCATCAAATGAAATAAGAATTCTTTGTTCTGGATTTGAAATTTAATGCATGTAGAAAATTCTCGAATCCTTATAAATGTTTTGGACTGTGTTTCAATCAAGAAAATTTTACCAAGGTTCAGGATTTTAGTTGTTATTTGTTGGGTTTTGGATTGTTGTTTATTAAAATGAAACTTTGGTTGGGATTCTAGAAATAAACAATATTGATGTGGTTTTGTTCTGGAAAATAAATAAATGGAAAAATAATCCCCTTACTGTGAATTTCTGGGTTGATATATATATATATATTTCAAATACATTTTTCATATAAATATATATATATATGTATATATATTAGATATATATATATATATACACACACACACATATATATATAAATAAATATTCAATATAAAATTTAATTCTTAAGTTTTGAATTGTCGCCATATTAAATTTGTTTGAAATTATTAAAAAAATAAAAAATAAAAAAATAAAAAAATTGTAGACTGGGTGATGGTTCGGCCTTCGGCCGTACCCACCACCTAGCCAGCAGTGGTACTGGAGCGGCAGCCTACGGGCTACCACGGCAGCCCGTTAGACTACTGTGACAGTCCATAGACTGTCCACGACAGTCTGTCAGACTGCTCTGACAGACTGTCAGACTGCTGTGACAGTCTGTAGACTGTCGTGGCCGGGCTCTTTGCCCATGCTTTTATATGGGATTTAATTCCCATTTAAAATAGCATATCATAATTGTTGTCTAAAACTAAAATTTTATATAAACTTTAATGCGTGTATAAACTATTATGAATATATATATATATATACATTTATATATATTCAATAATTTATATATATATATATATACATTTATATATATTCAATAATTTATGTAATTAGATTTCATTTATTTAATTTTTAATTTTATCAATTATTTATGTCTGTAATCAGTTTGATTATTTCTCTAATATGATCAAAATAAAATTTTATTATAGTAAAGATATGGTAATAGAAAGGAACTTCTATCAATTTGTTAAATTGTGAACTTTGATAGGATAATTATAAGGGCAATCTATGAATATATATGTACCAACATTGATCGTTTTATTTTAAATGTGTATAGAGTGGAAATAGAATTTAATATAGAATTGAATAAGTTATTTTTTTATTCTTATTTTGTGAAGTTGTAGTCTTGTAGACTTGTTGGATTTTTTTTTAAAGATCTATTCTCTTTTTACATTTCCTCCTCAAAAAGAATTAAAATATATAAATATGTAGTGGTTCTAAGATTTAAGATTTTAAGGTGGTAAGTTCTAATATGTAGTTTAAGTATTTAGAGTATTGTTATTATTGTCATTTTAAAGTATAGACAAATGGGTCTTAAATGGTTTTCTCAATTAATTTAAATATTGGAAATGAATGTTAAGTTAGTATGATGAAAGGAAAATGGGAATAATGTTTTGGACGTAAGTAGTTATGAAATGATAATGAGTTAACTACCCAATTATTAAGTAGTTTACCATTTTGTTGATAAATGAAAGGGGAAATTTAAATGTATGGGCATGATTAGTGATTGATTAGGGTATTCTTGAATTGGATAGTTATTGGTGAATGGGATTTTAATCTTTTGGAAAATTGACTTCCTTTATATTCATTTAATGGTTGATTTGTAAGTTCTCCTTTCGGATGAATCTTTTAGAATACTTGTGATGGTTATGATGAATTGTTTTAGTTAATTGAGTAATTTAGATGGGTAAGTTGTAAGTTATTTAGTTCTGGTTGTTAATGGATTGGTAATTAAATATTGTTCTCGTTTGAATTTTTGGTTGTTTATTATGCGAGTGTTTTGTGGAGTTGTGAGTGGTTAAGTATTATAGTAAACTCTATTTGACTACATTTTGGTAGTTTTCATAAATTTGCATAAAATGTTCTGGAATTGAGATTTCGTTCTTAATTATTTTACTTGGATTGTAATTGGTCTGTTTCTGGCAATTGGGTTTCTAATAAATGAGGTTCCTATATGGATAGTTATCTAGAACTTTGAGATTGTAATTGGCCTGTTTGTTGAGAAGATTGATTTTGTTCAGATTGTTAATGTGAATAGATAATTGTTGTTGTCGCTATGTTGCTGATTTTTATGAAGGTGATTTTCGTACCACTCTAAGGGATTCTTGTGAGTAGAAAATTGAGGTCTCCCGTGGAATGCCTAGTTGGTGGCTTTTAGTTTTTAAGTGACTTTGTTGAATTAAAGGTTGATTTTCTTTTGCGTTCCCTATTTGAGGTGACACCATTGTTGATTTGTGGATGGGTTTTGATGAAACTTTCTTTGTGTGGTTTTTCAGAGTTAATCTCATATTTGAGGGAAATTTTATCCTTGTGTTGGAATTATTGGGGGAAAACTTGTGTTGCTTCATTTTACCCTTGTTTGTGGGTTTTCATTCTTTTTGGCTTCCAGAGGCTTGAGTTGATTGTCAGTTGATGTTCTCTCTTTATGTGCCCTTGATGTGGCAAGTGTTTTGGTTTCATTATTTTGAAAGGGTTGTATGGAACTTTGTAAGACTCTGATGTTGTACTTGTTAGCGAGATGGGTAATGCCTCGCATGCTTTTATGTTGTGATTCTTTGTTCTAATTATGATGGTATAACCCTTGGTTTTTATGTTGTTGGGTCTCTAGGGAGAGTGGCTCCTTGTGGGGGCCGGCGCCCCGTTTAAGGGGAAGGGCACAGGATAACCCACGAGTGAGTTAGTAATCAAGTGAAAACCTAATAATTAACTTAGGAGGGTTGGTTAGTAATATCATTATAAGATAAAAATGGATGCCTCGTCTTCATTAGTGCTTTCGCAGACTAATGGAAGGCTAAGAAGGCCGTGGTTGGCAAGGTCGTGACCTCGTCTTCATGAGAGGTCTACGGCTCCGCATGAGTCACCCTATGGACCGACGCCTCTAGTTGGGAGGAAGGGCACAGGACAGCCATAGATGGGGGCCGACGCATCCAGTTGGGAGGAAGAGCACAGGATAAGCCATGCAGGACTATGCGATGACACTCTCCCCTAGTTGCCCATGTGTTTTACTTTATTGTGTTCCTCTGGAAGCAGGTTATGGGAGTTGGTTTAGATTTTTGTGTGTATTGATTTAATTTGATTATTGTTTTAATACATATTTAGTATACTTTGTGGTCTTGTATGATCTCATTTATATTTGATTTACGATCTTGTATTTTTATGGTACTGTGTTATGATGTTATTATATTGTTTAATTGCAATTTGGAATTGTATTATGTTTATTAATTCAGTTTAATTTGGAAGTATTTCATGACCATCCTTTGGTTACTTGTTTATTGGTCATTGCTTTATGTGATGGGATTTGTGACTTTAATTTATTATGTCGACTCTTGTAATCCTTGAGTTTTATGATACTTTTGTATGATGTTGAGTCTTGTGGTTCCATGTTTGGATGTTCTTGGTTGTGGTCTCTTTCTTGTCAGCTCCTAGCACGGGAGGTGGGTCTTCGGACTCACATGGTCGGGTGGAACATGCTAACCACCCCATTGGGTCCCCAATCGAGGATCAAGAGGTGTGGATTGATGCTGCTACGATGACTCTAGAGTTGTATCTGTCTTGGAGCCAGTTATGATTCTTTGTATTCATCTATTTATTTGTATCATGTTATCTTGTGTATGGTTTCCATTTATGTTGGAAACACTTTTGTATCATTGTACTTCTTAAACATTGTAGTGTAATGTAATGTTAAACTCGGTGTGGTTATTGGCCATGGCAGTTGTTATTCATTATGTTGAGTTAATTATTTATATGTTGTATTTATGTACTCAGATGATTTCTTATCAATGATTATCATGTATGCGTTATATTGTTAATGTTTATTTTGTTATGGATTATATCTTTGGCTTTTATTCTTTATTGTTGTTGTGTGGATCTAAGTCGCGTAATGACTCCTCGTGTACCCCAAGGGATGTATGTGTTAGTGAATCTACTTAAATGAAATTCATGTTATGACTTAATGTGTATTACATGTATATTATGTTATCTTTAAAAAAAAAAAATTGCAGTGATTATTGTTTATTTGTCCTTTGGGGTTGACACAGCGGGGCGTTACAACATGGTATCAGAGCCAGGTTCACACACTGGGCACTATGTGTGCTCACTATGTGACCTTGCGCTTAGACCCATGAGTCTTGAGTTTCACTTTTCTTTTGTCATTGTTGTGAACTTGAATTTCTTCTGTTAGTTGTTGTTAGGTCGATGGTGCAGGAAACTGATGGGAAAGGATAGGACCCGCGGTGTAGTGTGCAATGCACCGATATCCTTCCTGTCAGGGATGCTCTATGGACCCTTGAGTTTTAGTATGATGTGTTTCTTGGTGATATGTTTTATGTGTGTGAATATGTCAAGTGGGAATCTACGATTATGTTGTCCTTGAGTGATGAATTATGTTTCTTGAATCTGTGAAGGTGTAAAATTTTACCCTTTTTATTGAAATTGATGTGAGATTTGGTGCTAAATAATGGTTAAAGTGGAGTTATTTCTGTGAAAATTATGAATTTCAACGAAGATGTGAGGTTTTGTGGATAATTATTCTATGATTTTTTAGTAGAATATAGTATCTTGAGGTTAAAATGCAACTTGAATTATTGGTACTAATGTGCAATGTTCTATGGTAGCTTTTGATTTACAGGAAGTTGGCTTCAGAAAGCATAGTGACAAAGGTAATGTAATTGTAATATGCAGGTATAGATACTTATAATGTCAAGTAGTAATTAATTTTGACATAGTATAGGAATTAGATTTATGGTTAGTATCCTTATACAAATATTTCCTAACTAATAAGAAGCAAATTGTTTATGAGTTACTAGAATTTTTTTGACTATTATGTGTTGTTTAGTGGGAGGGACTGTGTTATCACTCGCTCGCGAGTGCCCTACTATGCTGGGAGTTCCTCTCGCGATGTATTCGTGATATATATGTATTGTGCACAATGTTGTTTGCATGCAGGATTGCAGGAACTAAGTCTCGATTCCACCTGCATTGTCAGGACAGGGCGAGCATTATATACACCCAATGGGTTTGACGTTGAACATAGGAGCTGACAAGAAAGTTCCCCCAACCTAGTTCGTCATCTGTCCTAGTGTTGATAAATTGGTCTGGTTGCAACCCCGTCACCATTTTTGTTTTGGTATCCTTTCCTTATTTTTGGTTTGTTTAATTTTTGTTGTTTACTTGATGACATTTAATTGATGTTTTAATTTATGGTGTTGATGTACTTATGATCATTGATATTGTTGTGTTACCATGGTTATGATTGAGCTCGACTTTCAGGGGTAAGTTGATTTTTAAGGGGGGGAGGATGTAATGCCCCTCTATATCGGTTGTTTTGGACTTTTTGGTGAGTATTTGTGTGTGCTTCATTGATTACTGTGTTATTTGATTGTGTGGAAAATATCATGTAGTGCCCTGCCACACAACCCTAGAGGAAGTTGCAATTCATTACTTAAACGTACCAATTTTTTTTTTTTTTAAACTAAAAATAACATGTAAAATGAATACATATTGCCAACAACCTCTAAGGCCATGAGACAAAGATTACTTAAAACCCAAACAACAATAAACATCAAAAGAAACCAAAACATTAATCGCTTACAGAATTAAGATTACATACATCCCATACAAGATAAATTAGAACAAGGATGATAAATACCTCAAGATTCCAGTTAACAACATTTAAACAATAAGATTACAACACTCATTCCCCGAATGAGGTAAATTCAATAATCATGATTACAAATTACTAACTCCACCTCAACAACAAATGAGGGGGTAATAAAATACAATAAGAACCTAAGAGAACAAGACATGAGAAGAAACTGATTCCCACGAGCTCTCCCACTGGAAATCACGACCACACGAACAAGAAGAAGAGCCAACGGAAAAGAATGCACGCCACCCGATGACGTGGAACCCAAAGGCCCCACTCCCTCCATGCTAGGAGATAGTAACAAGGATTTCCTAGACAAGACCATCTACCTCTAGACACAGGCTAGCACACTGAACTGAAATAAGAACAAATACCACATCACTTAACATCGTGGTTACAACGCTTCCAGAGTACAAAATAAACCAACGGCACAACACCATACAGACTGTTGTCATAGGAGGAGTGTCATCGCAAAGGCTGTATTGGTTATCCAATGGTGTTCTTCCTAGGTCCCGGGCCCCCTCTAGGGATATCCTGGTAACCTCTCACGAACCCGGTGCCATATGCACACCAGAGCGGAATCGCTTATCTTTCGAGAAGACAAGATAACGATCTTGCCATTCCAGGCCTTCCCGCCTCATCTCAAGTCTCGTACAAGCCCTTGAGCCAATGAGCGAGGAAAAATTATCTTATTAATGTTCAAAGCTACTCTCTCCCTAGTAATTTATTTAATTTTCACTTAATTAACTGACTCTCACACGAGTTGTCTTGGAACCACTTTCGGCCTGACGCTTGTTGAAAACCACTCCCCTATTGACAACACATAACTCAACCACATGCCAAGGGTAGACAATGCACTAACACTTATCACAAATAATCAATACACCTCAACAGATAACACATCACTACAGATGTCCAAAACTGAAACCAAAGCGTGCACTACCCAAGGCTAACACAAGGTTGACTAACATAAAGACAACCCACATAAAGAACTGATAACAAGACTCAACCTTAAACCATAAGGTCACACAACCCGTTCATAGTAACCAGGTTTCTTTTGAAGCAAATTTCATACACTACCCAAAAGAGACAATAACAAAACACGAGACATAACATCAATTTTAGATAACACAACTGGAAAGCTTACATAAAAAAATAACTCCAAAAGAATAAACAACTCGATCAAGGGTTCCCTAACCTCTGGAAACCAAACTTAGTACAACCAAAGTACACTCACAAATATACAATCATACGATATTGCCCATACATTGAGAATGAATGAAAACACCACTAGAAAACATTCTAAGCAGCTAAATAAGCTAATATTAGGATTTCTTAAATCCAAGTCACATGAGGACACATTGCATGTAATCAATTTAAATGATTACCATTCTTTGCAAATTCTCAAAAGTAAATCAAATCACATTTTTACACTAAAATAACAAATTAGAAATTTGAACAAGCGAATAGATCTGAAATGATCTCATTCAAAGAATTCATATGCATTTTCTATCATTCCCTATTATAATATGAAATATTATTCTCAAAAATCCACTTTTAAACAAAGTCCAATTTTCACAATTATCCAGGTTCCACCATTGATGAAGTATGAAAAAACTTAAAATTTAAAATTCAAAAATAAAATAATGTAAGAATACCCTTTTGATTCAAAAGTGCCCAACAACACACTTTTAACATAAAAACACCAATTAATTTTAAACCAATTTTCACAAATATCCAGGTTCCACCATTGATGAAGTATGAAAAAGCTTAAAATTTAAAATTCAAAAATAAAATAATGTAAGAATACCCTTTTGATTCAAAAGTGCCCAACAACACACTTTTAACATAAAAACACCAATTTGAGCCTCTAATTAAAAATTGGGCATGGTAACCTTGTATTTGGAAAAATTCTCAAAAAATTCTCAAAATAAATTCTACACTATCAACTTGATTCAAATAAAATACATGAAAGGATTCCAACATACTACCAATACAATTAGAATCATTCAAACCATTTAAGATCAACTAACTATGAAGAAATGATAAAATACCTCCATTCCCAAGCAAGAAATTCAAATGAGAGGATGTTTGCACATAAGCAACAAGAGCACGTAAGATCGCAGCCATCACTTCCTTTCCCCATTCCTATCCAAATGCAGTTGATCCCATGCAATTTCATGCCCAATTGCTCCCACAATGAACAAATGAATTTTCCTTCAAAAAGAGGGTTTTTTTTTTCCTCACATTTTCTCTCCAAGAATTTTGTTTTCCAAATATAGTCAACTCCCCTAAAAATATCTTTTCCACCCAAAGTTAATGCATTTTGAAGATATTTTGAATTTTAAATAACTCAAAACAAAATTCCAATTTCTAAATAGAATTCAACATATTTTAAAACCTTTTTTTCACACAAACTAATTTAAATCTTTTAACACTTTTAATTCAAAATAATAACTTAATCAATTCCACATAATTAATTTAATTAATCAATAAAATAAATCTAATCCAAGATTAGATTATTTTATTATTTAAATTAAATTAATTAATAAAGTAAATAACATTCCTAGCATTACAACCAAATAAATTTAATCAAGAGTTAAGCAACCTAAGCCATTTAACTTGAATTTAATTAAAGACAAAGGTGATCAGGGCAACATGAAACAACCAAACCCGACTACAACCCAACGACACAAGGTGACTAGGGTAATGACTTGACACAGAAAACCTAGCTACTATCTCCCAATTAATTTCCATTGGTCAATGGACACGCTCAAACCTGGAAACCAGGTGGAGTCGATGTCATGTACCTGCCAACCTGCAACAAAGAGCATGTCGAACGTGCATATATACATAATATGATCAATCAAACCGTGAAGAGGAAATCTCAGAATCGTAGGGCACTCGCAAGTGAGTGATACAGTCCTGTCTCCTTCACCAATACAATATCACTAACTGACGCATCTAACATCAATAACATGATCAACAGCATAAAACATCGTTAAATCAATTTTTGCTAAATTAATCCAAAACATGCCATAAATGTAACATTAGAGTAAAATAATCATCACATCAAAATATATCATTCACATCGTTTAACAGATAGTGGTCAAAAGCAACCAAGTTCCAAAGTCAAAGCATAATCAAACACCACCATTACAAAGAAAACACTACCGATCAAAGAGCTAAAATGGAGGGGTGTTACATCCTCCCCCCCTAGGGTCAGGCTTACTCCTGGAAGCCTGCAAGTACCCCTAGCACAAACTCCATACAATCACATATAGTGCGATAACATTACAAAGTTTACTCAAGCCAAGGTATGCGACATTATCACTTCAACATTCATTTAACATTTTGCATTTTGAATCTAGGTACAATAATCTAACATCAACATGATTTCTTAAAACTTAACAATAAAGTTGGGGACTATAGGCCTCACCAACAAGATGCACCTATTACGTAATTATCGTTAGCATGCAATGGTTCCACTAATCCCTTTTCTTTAAACTTTTACTTACTGCAAAATGATTTTCTATTCATATTATACATTTTCTATGATTATGAATGCAACTTGGGGACTTAGGTCCTTTACCCAAGGTTTGATCTAGGAAACAAACCTTCATGAATACATAAACATTTTCTCATAAAATACCACATACTATGGGTTTTCAATACACCACACACTCAAGGACAGACATCTTTGTTAAACCAATGAGAAGAGAGGGAAGGAGAGAGAAGAATTTACAATTCTAACATAAGCACTATTGCAAACATGGTCTCATCGTCACACAACCACTTTCACACAAGTGCATCGATCATAAGAGAGCATGCACAAACTCTATGAACTAACAACATGATAAATCATTTTCATTACCATATTTATAATCTCAATAAAATATACATGCAAAAGAAACTTCAAAACCACATAGGGGTGAATCACGCAATCACTTGCACAAAGAGTTAAAGCACAAGAAAACATGCATCAGATACTTGCATGGAGAGAGAAAACAACAAGATTCCAAAGGAGAATGCACACAAAAGGAACTTCTTGGCACCTTCAAGGTCACACAAACTTTCCAAGAGCACGAACAAAGAAACCAAGCAAGGGAAATTTTAGGCGACACGTCACCTGCAACCCACCAACAAACACACTACAACCACACTCAAGAACCACTCAAGGGTCTCAACCCTTTACACAATGAAAGAGCCAAGCAACAAGAAGGAAGCCAAACAAAACACACCTCTTGGTAGGCTTGCGAGCCTAACCCTCACAAAAACATTCAGCAAAAGACATGCAAGGGTGGAAACAACAACAAAACTGATTGTCGTCCACCACACACAACACATCAAAATCACCCACTACACAATCCTCCATAATGCATTCTTCCAATAGAAAGGATATCGGTGCATTGAGCACTACACCGAGGATCCTATCCTTTCCACTGGTTTCCTGCACCATTGGACCTATACCACTTAATGACAACTTTTGGGCAAACAAGAGAAATCAACCCAAAAGGAAAACAACACAAAAGAGAAAAATAACTAGGTCAATACAATGGGCTCATAGTGCCCAGAGTATAAACCCACACAACTTACAACGTAATGGGTCCAACATAATCCTAGAATTCCCAGTGTTTAAACTCGGGCTCCGATACCATGTGTAGTGCCCTGCCACGCAACCCTAGAGGAAGTTGCAATTCATTACTTAAACGTACCAATTTTTTTTTTTTTTAAGTACAAATAACATGTAAAATGAATACATATTGCCAACAACCTCTAAGGCCACGAGACAAAGATTACTTAAAACCCAAACAACAATTAACATCAAAAGAAACCAAAACATTAATCGCTTACAGAATTAAGATTACATACATCCCATACAAGATAAATTACAACAAGGATGATAAATACCTCAAGATTCCAATTAACAACATTTAAACAATAAGATTACAACACTCATTCCCTGAATGAGGTAAATTCAATAATCATGATTACAATTTACAAACTCCACCTCAACAACAAATGAGGGGGTAATAAAATACAATAAGAACCTGAGAGAACAAGACATGAGAAGAAACTGATTCCCACGAGCTCTCCCACTGGAAATCATGACCACACGAACAAGAAGAAGAGCCAACCGAAAAGAATGCATGCCACCCGACCACGTGGAACCCAAAGGCCCCACTCCCTCCGTGCTAGGAGATAGTAACAAGGATTTCCTAGACAAGACCATCTACCTCTAGACACAGGCTAGCGCACTGAATCGAAACAAGAAAAAATACCACATCACTTACCATCGTGGTTACAATGCTTCCAGAGTACAAAATCGAGTATAATCACTATACAAAATAAACCAACAGTACAACACCATACTGACTGTTGTCATAGGAGGAGTGCCATCGCAAAGGCTGCATTGGTTATCCAATGGTGTTCTTCCTAGGTCCCAACCCCCCTCTAGGGATATCCTGGTAACCTCTCATGAACCCGACACCATATGCACACCAGAGCGGAATCGCTTATCTTTCGAGAAGACAAGATAACGATCTTGCCATTCCAGGCCTTCCTGACTCATCTCAAGTCTCGTACAAGCCCTTGAGCCAATGAGCGAGGCAAAATTATCTTATTAATGTTCAAAGCTACTCTCTCTCTAGTAGTTTATTTAATTTTCACTTAATTAACTGACTCTCACACGAGTTGTCCTAGAACCACTTTGGGCCCGATGCTCGTTGAAAGACACTCCCCTATCGACAACACATAAATCAACCACATGCCAAGGGTAGACAATGCACTAACACTTATCACAAATAATCAATACACCTCAACAGGTAACACATCACTACAGATGTCCAAAACTGAAACCAAAGCGTGCACTACCCAAGGCTAACACAAGGTTGACTAACATAAAGACAACCCACATAAAGAACTGATAACAAGACTCAATCTTAAACCATAAGGTCACACAACCCGTTCATAGTAACCAGGTTTCTTTTGAAGCAAATTTCATGCACTACCTAAGAGAGACAATAACAAAACACAAGAGACATAACATCACTTCGAGATAACACAACTAGAAGGCTTACATAAACAAATAACTCCAAAAGAACAAACAACTCGATCAAGGGTTCCCTAACCTCTGGAAACCAAACTTAGTACAACCAAAGTACACTCACAAATATACAATCATACGATATTGCCCATCCATTGAGAATGAATGAAAACACCACTAGAAAACATTCTAAGTAGCTAAATAAGCTAATATTAGGATTTCTTAAATCCAAGTCACATGAGGACACATTGCGTGTAATCAATTTAAATGATTACCATTCTTTGCAAATTCTCAAAAGTAAATCAAATCACATTTTTACACTAAAATAAAAAATCAGAAATTTGAACAAGCGAATAGATCTAAAATGATCTCATTCAAAGAATTCATATGCATTTTCTATCATTCCCTATTATAATATGAACTATTATTCTCAAAAATCCACTTTTAAACAAAGTCCAATTTTCACAATTATTCAGGTTCCACCATTGATGAAGTATAAAAAAAACTTAAAATTTAAAATTCAAAAATAAAATAATGTACGAATACCCTTTTGATTCAAAAGTGCCCAACAACACACTTTTAACATAAAAACACCAATTAATTTTAAACCAATTTTCACAAATATCCAGGTTCCACCATTGATGAAGTATGAAAAAGTTTAAAATTTAAAATTCAAAAATAAAATAATGTAAGAATACCCTTTTGATTCAAAAGTGTCCAACAACACACTTTTAACATAAAAACACTAATTAATTTTAAACCAATTTTCACAAATATCCAGGTTCCACCATTGATGAAGTATGAAAAAGCTTAAAATTTAAAATTCAAAAATAAAATAATGTAAGAATACCCTTTTGATTCAAAAGTGCCCAACAACACACTTTTAACATAAAAACACCAATTTGAGCCTCTAATTAAAAATTGGGCATGGTAACCTTGTATTTGGAAAAATTCTCAAAAATTTCTCAAAATAAATTCTACACTATCAACTTGATTCAAATAAAATACATGAAAGGATTCCAACATACTACCAATACAATTAGAATCATTCAAACCATTTAAGATCAAGTAAATATGAAGAAATGATAAAATACCTCCATTCCCAAGCAAGAAATTCAAATGAGAGGATGTTTGCACATAAGCAACAAGAGCACGTAAGATCGCAGCCATCACTTCCTTTCCCCATTCCTATCCAAATGCAGTTGATCCCATGCAATTTCATGCCCAATTGCTCCCACAATGAACAAATCAATTTTCCTTCAAAAAGAGGGTTTTTTTTTTCCTCACATTTTCTCTCCAAAAATTATGTATTCCAAATATAGTCAACTCCCCTAAAAATATCTTTTCCACCCAAAGTTATTGCATTTTGAAGATATTTTGAATTTTAAATAACTCAAAACAAAATTCCAATTTCTAAATAGAATTCAACATATTTTAAAACCTTCCTTTCACACAAACTAATTTAAATCTTTTAACACTTTTAATTCAAGGAATAACTTAATCAATTCCACACAATTAATTTAATTAATCAATAAAATAAATCTAATCCAAGATTAGATTATTTTATTAATTAAATTAAATTAATTAATAAAGTAAATAACATTCCTAGCATTACAACCAAATAAATTTAATCAACAGTTAAGCAACCTAAGCCATTTAACTTGAATTTAATTAAAGACCAAGGTGATCAGGGCAACATGAAACAACCAAACCCGACTACAACCCGACGACACACGGTGACTAGGGTAACGACTTGACACAGAAAACCTAGCTACTATCTCCCAATTAATTTCCATTGGTTAATGGACACGCTCAAACCTGGAAACTAGGTGGAGTCGATGTCATGTACCTGCCAAACTGCAACAAAGAGCATGTCGAACGTGCATATATACATAATATGATCAATCAAACCGTGAAGAGGAAATCTCAGAATCATAGGGCACTCGCAAGCGAGTGATACAATCACGTCCCCTTCACTAGTACACAATTACTAACTAACGATTCTAACATCAATAAAACATCGGTAAATCAGTTATTTGCTAAATTAATCCAAAACATGCCATAAATGTAACATTAGAGTAAAATAATCATCACATCAAAATATATCATTCACATCGTTTAATAGATAGCGGTCAAAACCAACCAAGTTCCAAAGTCAAAGCATAATCAAACACCACCATTACAAAGAAAACACTACCGATCAAAGAGCTAAAATGGAGGGGTGTTACATCCTCCCCCCCTAGGGTCAGGCTTACTCCTGGAAGCCTGCAAGTACCCCTAGCACAAACTCCATACAATCACATATAGTGCGATAACATTACAAAGTTTACTCAAGCCAAGGTATGCGACATTATCACTTCAACATTCATTTAACATTTTGCATTTTGAATCTAGGTACAATAATCTAACATCAACATGATTTCTTAAAACTTAACAATAAAGTTGGGGACTATAGGCCTCACCAACAAGATGCACCTATTACGTAATTATCGTTAGCATGCAATGGTTCCACTAATCCCTTTTCTTTAAACTTTTACTTACTGCAAAATGATTTTCTATTCATATTATACATTTTCTATGATTATGAATGCAACTTGGGGACTTAGGTCCTTTACCCAAGGTTTGATCTAGGAAACAAACCTTCATGAATACATAAACATTTTCTCATAAAATACCACATACTATGGGTTTTCAATACACCACACACTCAAGGACAGACATCTTTGTTAAACCAATGAGAAGAGAGGGAAGGAGAGAGAAGAATTTACAATTCTAACATAAGCACTATTGCAAACATGGTCTCATCGTCACACAACCACTTTCACACAAGTGCATCGATCATAAGAGAGCATGCACAAACTCTATGAACTAACAACATGATAAATCATTTTCATTACCATATTTAAAATCTCAATAAAATATACATGCAAAAGAAACTTCAAAACCACATAGGGGTGAATCACGCAATCACTTGCACAAAGAGTTAAAGCACAAGAAAACATGCATCAGATACTTGCATGGAGAGAGAAAACAACAAGATTCCAAAGGAGAATGCACACAAAAGGAACTTCTTGGCACCTTCAAGGTCACACAAACTTTCCAAGAACACAAACAAAGAAACCAAGCAAGGGAAATTTTAGGCGACACGTCACCTGCAACCCACCAACAAACACACTAAAACCACACTCAAGAACCACTCAAGGGTCTCAACCCTTTACACAACGAAAGAGCCAAGCAACAAGAAGGAAGCCAAACAAAACACACCTCTTGGTAGGCTTGCGAGCCTAACCCTCACAAAAGCATTCAACAAAAGACATGCAAGGGTGGAAACAACAACAAAACCGATTGTCGTCCACCACACACAACACATCAAAATCACCCACTACACAATCGTCCATAATGCATTCTTCCAATAGAAGGGATATCGGTGCATTACGCACTACACCGAGGATCCTATCCTTTCCACTGGTTTCCTACACCATTGGACCTATACCACTTAATGACAACATTTGGGCAAAGAAGAGAAATCAACCCAAAAGGAAAACAACACGAAAGAGAAAAATAACTAGGTCAATACAATGGGCTCATAGTGCCCAAAGTATAAACCTACACAACTTACAACGTAATGGGTCCAACATAATCCCAGAATTCCCAGTCTTTAAACCCGGGCTCCGATACCATGTGTAGTGCCTTGCCACGCAACCCTAGAGGAAGTTGCAATTCATTACTTAAACGTACCAATTTTTTTTTTTGTTTAAGTAAAAATAACATGGAAAATGAATACATATTGCCAACAACCTCTAAGGCCACGAGACAAAGATTACTTAAAACCCAAACAAAAATTAACATCAAAAGAAACCAAAATATTAATCACTTACAAAATTAAGATTACATACATCCCATACAAGATAAATTACAACAAGGATGATAAATACCTCAAGATTCCAATTAACAACATTTAAACAATAAGATTACAACACTCATTCCCCGAATGAGGTTAATTCAATAATCATGATTACAATTTACAAACTCCACCTCAACAACAAATGAGGGGGTAATAAAATACAATAAGAACCTGAGAGAACAAGACATGAGAAGAAACTAATTCCCACGAGCTCTCCCACTGGAAATCATGACCACACGAACAATAAGAAGAGCAAACCGAAAATAATGCATGCCACCCGACCACGTGGAACCCAAAGGCCCCACTCCCTCTGTGCTAGGAGATAGTAACAAGGATTTCCTAGACAAGACCATCTACCTCTAGACACAGGCTAGCACACTGAGCTAAAACAAGAACAAATACCACATCACTTAATAGCCTGGTTACAATGCTTCCAGAGTACAAAATTGAGTACAATCACTGTACAAAATAAACCAACGGTACAACACCATACTGACTGTTGTCATAGGAGGAGTGTCATCGCAAAGGCTGCATTGGTTATCCAATGGTGTTCTTCTTAGGTCCCGACCCCCCTGTAGGGATATCCTGGTAACCTCTCATGAACCCGGTGCCATATGCACACTAGAGCGGAATCGCTTATCTTTCGAGAAGACAAGATAACGATCTTGCCATTCCAGGCCTTCCCGACTCATCTCAAGTCTCGTACAAGCCCTTGAGCCAATGAGCGAGGCAAAATTATCTTATTAATGTTCAAAGCTACTCTCTCCCTAGTAATTTATTTAATTTTCACTTAATTAACTAACTCTCACACAAGTTGTCCTGGAACCACTTTGGGCCCGGTGCTCGTTGAAAGCCACTCCCGTATCGACAACACATAACTCAACCACATGGCAAGGGTAGACAATGCACTAACACTTATCACAAATAATCAATACACCTCAACAGGTAACACATCACTACGGATGTCCAAAACTGAAACCAAAGCGTGCACTACCCAAGGCTAACACAAGGGTGACTAACATAAAGACAACGCACATAAAGAATTGATAACAAGACTCAACCTTAAACCATAAGGTCACACAACCCGTTCATAGTAACCAGGTTTCTTTTGAAGCAAATTTCATGCACTACCCAAGAGAGACAATAACAAAACACAAGAGACATAACATCACTTCAAGATAACACAACTGGAAGGCTTACATAAACAAATAACTCCAAAAGAATAAACAACTCGATCAAGGGTTCCCTAACCTCTAGAAACCAAACTTAGTACAACCAAAGTACACTCACAAATATACAATCATACGATATTGCCCATACATTGAGAATGAATGAAAACACCACTAGAAAACATTCTAAGCAGCTAAATAAGCTAATATTAGGATTTCTTAAATCCAAGTCACATGAGGACACATTGCGTGTAATCAATTTAAATGATTACCATTCTTTGCAAATTCTCAAAAGTAAATCAAATCACATTTTTACACTAAAATAACAAATCAAAAATTTGAACAAGCGAATAGATCTGAAATGATCTCATTCAAAGAATTCATATGCATTTTCTATCATTCCCAATTATAATATGAAATATTATTCTCAAAAATCCACTTTTAAACAAAGTCCAATTTTCACAATTATCTAGGTTCCACCATTGATGAAGTATAAAAAAACTTAAAATTTAAAATTCAAAAATAAAATAATGTAAGAATACCCTTTTGATTCAAAAGTGCCCAACAACACACTTTTAACATAAAAACACCAATTAATTTTAAACCAATTTTCACAAATATCCAGGTTCCACCATTGATGAAGTATGAAAAAGTTTAAAATTTAAAATTCAAAAATAAAATAATGTAAGAATACCCTTTTGATTCAAAAGTGCCCAACAACACACTTCTAACATAAAAACACCAATTTGAGCCTCTAATTAAAAATTGGGCATGGTAACCTTGTATTTAGAAAAATTCTCAAAAATTTCTCAAAATAAATTCTACACTATCAACTTGATTCAAATAAAATACATGAAATGATTCCAACATACTACCAATACAATTAGAATCATTCAAACCATTTAAGATCAAATAACTATGAAGAAATGATAAAATACCTCCATTCCCAAGCAAGAAATTCAAATGAGAGGATGTTTGCACATAAGCAACAAGAGCACGTAAGATCGCAACCATCACTTCCTTTCCCCATTCCTATCCAAATGCAGTTGATCCCATGCAATTTCATGCCCAATTTCTCCCACAATGAACAAATCAATTTTCCTTCAAAAAGAGGGTTTTTTTTTTCTTTCTTCACATTTTCTCTCCAAAAATTATGTTTTCCAAATATAGTTAACTCCCCTAAAAATATCTTTTCCACCCAAAGTTATTGCATTTTGAAGATATTTTGAATTTTAAATAACTCAAAACAAAATTCCAATTTCTAAATAGAATTCAACATATTCTAAAACCGTCTTTTCACACAAACTAATTTAAATATTTTAACACTTTTAATTCAAAATAATAACTTAATCAATTCCACATAATTAATTTAATTAATCAATAAAATAAATCTAATCCAAGATTAGATTATTTTATTAATTAAATTAAAATAATTAATAAAGTAAATAACATTCCTAACATTACAACCAAATAAATTTAATCAAGAGTTAAGCAACCTAAGCCATTTAACTTGAATTTAATTAAAGACCAAGGTGATCAGGGCAACATGAAACAGCCAAACCTGACTACAACCCGACGACACAAGGTGACTAGGGTAACGACTTGACACAAAAAACCTAGCTACTATCTTCCAATTAATTTCCATTGGTCAATGGACATGCTCAAACCTGGAAACCAGGTGGAGTCAATGTCATGTACCTGCCAACCTGCAACAAAGAGCATGTCGAACGTGCATATATACATAATATGATCAATCAAACCGTGAAGAAGAAATCTCAGAATCGTAGGGCACTCGCAAGCGAGTGATACAATCCTGTCTCCTTCACCAATACAATATCACTAACTGACGCATCTAACATCAATAACATAATCAACAACATAAAACATCATTAAATCAATTATTTGCTAGATTAATCCAAAACATGCCATAAAGGTAACATTAGAGTAAAATAATCATCACATGAAAATATATCATTCACATCATTTAACAGATAGCGGTCAAAAGCAACCAAGTTCCAAAGTCAAAGCATAATCAAACACCACCATTACAAAGAAAACACTACCAATCAAAGAGCTAAAATGGAGGGTGGTTACATATCATATGTTTGTAGTCATGTTTAAATAATCAATTAAATCATAGGTGATTTGCAAGGTTATTTAAAATACGATTAGAAATTAAAATAATAATCAATTAAATCAAATTAAACGATTTAGAACAAATGATCAAATTAAACTAATTCGTTAAAAGTAAAAGTGATATTATTAGATAAATTGATTTAAATTGTTGTGTTAAATTGAAGTTAATAATAATTATGAACAAAATAATCTTGAAAAGATAATTATAATAATAAGAAATTTAAATGGATAAGGAGATAGGAAGTTGAAGTGTTTTAAAACAAGAAATTAAACTGCACCTATAGATCATTTGGAAGTCGAAGAGAACTGGAGAATATGAAAAAAATAAATAAATAAGTGTTGTAGTAGTTACGAAAATATGAAATGTGTTTTGAAGAAAATTTTGCAAATGGTTGATTTTAATTATTTTAATGTGGAAAAGTATTATGGAGATGATGAATATATATATATATATAAGTTCAATTTTGTGGATTTAAGTTTATTTAATTTTTAATCAAATGCATGATAAAAGAAAATAAAATGTAAATACATGAAAAAGGTAACAAAAGGGATTAAGGATTAATAATTATTGTTGATTTATTTCTTGAAATGTGACCTCTGGTATTCACGGGAAGAGGAAATTGGAAGGGTTTCCTGAGCATGGATTTTAATAAGGGGTTTTCTTTGTTTGAGGGGGGTGGTTGGAATTCTGGAGAAAATTTATTTTCAACACTGTATTCTTGTTCTGTTTTCTGGAAAAATCATAAAAGAAGAAGGTGGGATTTGAAGGAGAATTAAGGGGTTGCATTCTCTTTCCAACAGATTCTGGAGAATTTGGCAGTCATTTTTCTATTATAGTATTTTCTTCTTCTGAGAATTCATTTGAGGATTAAGATTTAAGTTTGAGGGAGGATCTTGGGGCTGCTGCTGGAAGGATTGGATCAACAAGAAGGATAAAGCTTCTATAGTTATCTACAAGTGCAGGATGCCAGGTTCTCCTTCTTTTAAATTATCTTCTTTCTATAGCATCAAATGAAATAAGAATTCTTTGTGCTAGATTTGAAATTTAATGCATGTAGAAAATTCTCGAATCCTTATAAATGTTTTGGACTGTGTTTCAATCAAGAAAATTTTACCAAGGTTCGGGATTTTAGTTGTTATTTGTTGGGTTTTGGATTGTTGTTTATTAAAATGAAACTTTGGTTGGGATTTTTGGAAATAAACAGTATTGCTGTGGTTTTATTCTGGAAAATAAATAAATGGAAAAATAATCCCCTTACTGTGAATCCTGGGTTGATATATATATATATATATATTTTCAAATACATTTTTCATATAAATATATATATATATACTGTAACCTGTACTGTTGATTGTCATTCTCTGTTTTTGAATTATTTATAATACAGTATATATATGTATATATATATGTATATATATTAGATATATATATATATATACACATATATATATATATAAAGATAAATATTGAATATAAAATTTAATTCTTAAGTTTTGAATTGTTGCCATATTAATTTTGTTTGAAATTATTAAAAAAAATAAAAAATAAAAAAATTGTAGACTTGGTGATGGTTCGGCCTTCGGCCGTACCCACCACCCAGCCGGTAGTGGTACTGGAGCGGCAGCCTACGGGCTACCACGGCAGCCCGTCAGACTGCTGTGACAGTCCATAGACTGTCGCGGTCGGGCCCTTCGCCCATGCTTTTATATGGGATTTAATTCCCATTTAAAATAGCATATCTTAATTGTTGTCTAAAACAAAAAATTTATATAAACTTTAATGCGTGTATAAACTATTATGAATATATATATATATATACATTTATATATATTCAGTAATTTATGTAATTAGATTTCATTTATTTAATTGTTAATTTTATCAATTATTTATGTCTGTAATCAGTTTGATTATTTCTCTAATATGATCAAAATAAAATTTTATTATAGTAAAGATATGGTAATAGAAAAGAACTTCTATCAATTTGTTAAATTGTGAACTTTGATAGGATAATTATAAGGGCAATATGTGAATATATATGTACCAGCATTGATCATTTTATTTTAAATGTGTATAGAGTGGAAATAGAATTTAATATAGAATTGAATAAGTTATTTTTTTATTCTTATTTTGTGAAGTTGTAGTCTTGTAGACTTGTTGGATTTTTTTTTAAAGATATATTCTCTTTTTACATTTCCTCCTCAACAAGAATTAAAATATATAAATATGTAGTGGTTCTAAGATTTAAGATTTTAAGGTGGTAAGTTCTAATATGTAGTTTAAGTATTTAGAGTATTGTTATTTTTGTCATTTTAAAGTATAGACAAATGGGTCTTAAATGGTTTTCTCAATTAATTTAAATATTGGAAGTGAATGTTAAGTTAGTATGATGAAAGGAAAATGGAAATAATGTTTTGGACGTAAGTAGTTATGAAATGATAATGAGTTAACTACCCAATTATTAAGTAGTTTACCATTTTGTTGATAAATGAAAGGGGAAATTTAAATGTATGGGCATGATTAGTGATTGATTAGGGTATTCTTGAATTGGATAGTTATTGGTGAATGGGATTTTAATCTTTTGGAAATTGACTTCCTTTATATTCATTTAATGGTTGATTTGCAAGTTCTCCTTTCGGATGAATCTTTTAGAATACTTGTGATGGTTATGATGAATTGTTTTAGTTAATTGAGTAATTTAGATGGGTAAGTTGTAAGTTATTTAGTTCTGGTTGTTAATGGATTGGTAATTAAATATTGTTCTCGTTTGAATTTTTGGTTGTTGTTTATTATGCGAGTGTTTTGTGGAGTTGTGAGTGGTTAAGTATTATAGTAAACTCTATTTGACTCCATTTTGGTAGTTTTGATAAATTTGCATAAACTGTTCTGGAATGGAGATTTCATTCTTAATTATTTTACTTGGATTGTAATTGGTCTGTTTCTGGCAATTGGGTTTCTAATAAATGAGGTTCCTATATGGATAGTTATCTAGAACTTTGAGATTGTAATTGGCCTATTTGTTGAGAAGATTGATTTTGTTCAGATTGTTAATGTGAATAGATAATTGTTGTTGTTGCTATGTTGCTAATTTTTATGAAGGTGATTTTCGTACCACTCTAAGGGATTCTTGTGAGGAGAAAATTGAGGTCTCCCGTGGAATGCCTAGTTGGTGGCTTTTAGTTTTTAAATGAGTTTGTTGAATTAAAGGTTGATTTTCTTTTGCGTTCCCTATTTGAGGTGACACCATTGTTGATTTATGGATGGGTTTTGATGAAACTTTCTTTGTGTGGTTTTTTAGAGTTAATCTCATATTTAAGGGAAATTTTATCCTTGTGTTGGAATTATTGGGGGAAAACTTGTGTTGCTTCATTTTACTCTTGTTTGTGGGTTTTCATTCTTTTTGGCTTCCAGAGGCTTGAGTTGATTGTCAGTTGATGCTCTCTCTTTATGTGCCCTTGATGTGGCAAGTGTTTTGGTTTCATTATTTTGAAAGGGTTCTACGGAACTTTGTAATACTTTGATGTTGTACTTGTTAGCGAGATGGGTAATGCCTCGCATGCTTTTATGTTGTGATTCTTTGTTCTAATTATGATGGTACAACCCTTGGTTTTTATGTTGTTGGGTCTCTAGGGAGAGTGGCTCCTCGTGGGGGCTGGTGCCCCGTTTAAGGGGAAGGGCACAGGATAACCCACGAGTGAGTTAGTAATCAAGTGAAAACCTAATAATTAACTTAGGAGGGTTGGTTAGTAATATCATTATAAGATAAAAATGGATGCCTCGTCTTCATTAGTGCTTTCGCAGACTAATGGAAGGCTGAGAAGGCCGTGGTTGGTAAGGTCGTGACCTTGTCTTCACTAGAGGTCTACGGCTCCGCATGAGTCACCCTATGGACCGTCGCCTCCAGTTGGGAGGAAGGGCACAAGACAACCATAGATGGGGGCTGGTGCCTCCAGTTGGGAGGAAGAGAACAGGATAAGCCATGTAGGACTATGCGATGACACTCTCCCCTAGTTGCCCATGTGTTTTACTTTATTGTCTTCCTCTAGAAGTAGGTTATGGGAGTTGGTTTAGATTGTTGTGTGTATTGATTTAATTTGATTATTGTTTTAATACATCTTTAGTATACTTTGTGGTCTTGTATGATCTCATTTATATTTGATTTACGATCTTGTATTTTTATGGTACTGTGTTATGATGTTATTATATTGTTTAATTGCAATTTGGAATTGTATTATGTTTATTAATTCAGTTTAATTTGGAAGTATTTCATGACCATCCTTTGGTTACTTGTTTATTGGTCATTGCTTTGATTTATGTGATGGGATTTGTGACTTTAAGTTATTATGTCGACTCTTGTAATCCTTGAGTTTTATGATACTTTTGTATGATGTTAAGTTTTGTGGTTCCATGTTTGGATGTTCTTGGTTGTGGTCTCTTTCTTGTCAACTCCTAGCACGGGGGGTGGATCTTCGGACTCACATGGTCGGGTGGAACGTGCTAAGCACCCCATTGGGTCCCCAATCGAGGATCGAGAGGTGCAGATTGATGCTGCTACGGCGACTCCAAAGTTGTATCTGTCTTGGAGCCAGTTATGATTCTTTGTATTCAATCTGTTTATTTGTATCATGTTATCTTGTGTATGGTTTCCATTTATGTTGGAAACACTTTTGTATCATTGTACTTCTTAAACATTGTAGTGTAATGTAATGTTAAACTCGGTGTGGTTATTGGCCATGGCAGTTGTTCTTCATTGTGTTGAGTTAATTATTTATATGGTGTATTTATGTACTCAGATGATTTCTTATCAATGATTATCATGTATGCGTTATATTGTTAATGTTTATTTTGTTATGGATTATATCATTGGCTTTTATTCTTTATTGTCGTTGTGTGGATCTAAGTCGCATAATGACTCCTCGTGTACCCCAAGGGATGTATGTGTTAGTGAATCTGCTTAAATGAAATTCATGTTATGACTTAATGTGTATTACATGTATATTATGTTATCTTTAAAAAAAAAAAAATTGCAGTGATTATTGTTTATTTGTCCTTTGGGGTTCACACGGCGGGGCGTTACACTTGAGGTGGACTAGACGGGATGTTAGGATCTTGATCAAGAGGAGGGGATATGTTGGTATTCTTTGGATCAATCTCTTGGCATGACTCATCTTGTGTGGGTGGCATGATCATGGAGTCTTAGAGGGACTCTTCAAGTGGGGAAGATGGAAGGATGGAGGATTCAAAGCATTCATGGGAATCGATTTCAGTGGTACTAGGAGAAATGGATTGGATTTGTGTGTCTTCAATCGGTTCAATGGCTCTCGGAGTAGGAGGTGGGTGTTCATTGGATTTCTATATCTTCGATCAGTTTGATGGCTCTCGAAGTAGGAGGTGGGTGTTAAATGCATTTGATGGCCATGATGGTTTCAATGGTTTGAGTGGTGCTAGGGGTAGTATCAATGATAGGTCTGGTACAGAGAAGGGTCTCATCACTAGTGACCGTGGATGATGGAGTGGGATGACATGGCTCCACAACTTCAAGGTGTGGAGTTAGGGATGTCTTCTTTGTTATAAGTCCTTGGAGAACTTTGCGAGTGAGAAACTTGTATACTCTAGGCTGAGATGGTGTAATAGGAGTAGATGAGGGATTATGGATGGGTGGAGGACTAAGATTATGGATTGGTGGACTAGGGTCAGATGGAGGAATGGTATTGGATGTAGGACTGGGAGTAGATGGAGGATTAGGATTGGATGGAGGGTTAAGGTAGGTATATTGGAGCTGTGAATTAGGATAGGGGGACATGAACTATGGATTAGGACAAGTGGATATGGTTGAGGGATTGTAGTAAAGGTATTGGGATGGTGGATACGGATGTGGAGATGTGGATGTAGGACTAAGGTAAAAGGATGTGGATTTAGGATTAGTATGGCAAGACTAGGGAAGAGGATTAGGATAGGGGGACATGGATGGGGGATTGTAATAAGAGTATTGGGATGGTAGATTAGGATAAGAAGATGCAAGTATCGGATAAGAGGATGATGTAGATGAAGGACATAATGAATATGGGGATGGGGAAAATACTGGATATCCCTTTTCAAAGGTAGCATAAGGAGTATGATTAGGCATGGATGAAGATATAATGGGATAGCTCAGAGGAGTAATTGAATTTTGTAAAGTAGGTGGAGAAAGCTTACTAGCAATGATAGTGTCAAGGGGATCTATGTCATATGCCTCTTGATCAACAAGACTTGTTATCGTCATCGACATAATTAGGGTTTCCCTTGACTACTATTGATGGAGGATAAGGATCTATGATGATGAAAGGATAAAAAGAATGGATCAAAGATTTTGGATGGAAATGAACTAGAGCTCAAATCAGGAATTAGATCAAGTTCATATCATAATTAGATTATAGCTCAGATTAGGATGATTGGATTAAAGCTCAAATTAGGATGATTAGATGATGTGCTAGGATTGATTTTGATGATCAAATTTGATTATCAAAGGATGACTACGCCACTGAATCTACTTTGAGATGGAAGTAGATTGATTGGGTTGAAGGTGATTGGATAGGGATGTGATTGGATAAGATCGATCAATGATTGATAAGATCGAATGATGGATCATATAGGATGACAAAAGGGATTGGAAAACCCCATTCATAGATTACCCTAGGTGACTTAGAACATTGATTGATCAAATTAAAGGATAAATGGATGATTGTGGCACCACATCCACCTTGAGATTGAAAGTGAATTGATTGGGCCAATGATGATGACTAATTTAGGATGGATGAAAATTCTAAGTAGATGTTGATGATGATGATCAAATTAAGACACCTAGGTCAATTCAAGGGATTTGGATGGGAAAAATGATGATGAACGACACAACCTAGAGCTATTCTAAGGGTTTCTATATGATGCAAATGATGAATGAATGACCTTTAGAATGTGAAAATGGACTAAAGTGCGGAATATGAATGGAAGGTGATGCAAATGACAAGGTTTTATGTCCCTAATTGCTTGATTCTCTAGATTGGGAAATGTCACATAAACAATGAGAAAGACTCACTAGATGATGGAATGAGTTCCCCAAACGGCGAAATGAGATCCCTAAACAATGAAGCAGGTTCCCTAAATGACAAAATGGGTTCCCTAAATGGTGAAACGGGTTCCCTAAATGATGAAATGGGTTCCCTAAATGAAAAAACGTGTGCTCAGAATGGACAAATGGCTTATTGGAATGGCCAAACAAGCACTCAGAATGGGAGACGAAAAGTCAAAATGGATGAAAGATTACTTGGAATGAGTAAATGGATGATTGAGAGGGGTGAATGACTACTCAAAATGAGTAAACGACTACTAAGAATGGATGAACAACTCTCAGAACAAGGAGATGAAATCTCATAATGAATGAATGATTACTTAGAATGAGTAAATGAATGATTAAGAAGGGTGAACGACTACTCAAAATGAGTAAACAACTATTAAGAATGGATGAATGACTCTCAGAATGAGAGGATGAAAGCTCAGAATGAATGAAAAATTACTCAAAATGAGTGAATAGATTATTAGAATGAATGAATGATTGTTTGAATGGAGAGAATGAGTGCTCAGAATGGATGAATGAGTGCTTGTAATGAGTAAACGATTTCTTGAAATGAATGAATGTTTACTTAGAATGGGTGACTAACTCTTGGAATGAGGAGCTAAAGGTTCAAAATGGATGAACGAGTGCTCAAAATGGATGAAAAAGTGCTCAAAATGGATGAATGAGTGCTCAAAATGAGAGAATGAATGTTCAGTATGGATGAATGAAAGCTCAAAACAATTAAATGATTGATTGCAAATGGATGAACAAATGCTCAAATGGGGAGACTAACTCTCATAATGGATGAAAGGATGCTCGAAATGGATGAATGAATACTCAGAACGAGTAAAAAACTTCTAAGAATGGATGAATGACTTTTAGAATGAGGAGATGAAAGCTCTAAATGAATGAACGATTACACGAATGGAAAGAATGAATGTTCAGTATGGATGAATGCAATCTTGAAACGAGTAAATGATTGATCATAATGGATGAATGAATGACCTTGGGAGAATGAAAATTTACCAAAGCTCGGATTAGGGTTGTATTAGAGGACATGATATTATTAATTCTAAACTGAGTTCAGGGGTTTTAGCTAGAGGACGTAAGATGTTGACAATTAGATTTTTCCAAATTTGGTAGTTTTCAAAAACTGTCAAATTTTTGCATTTTAGGTAACTACATAGATAAATATTTGAGAATCCAATTTTTTTCCAAAAACTTCATAAAACTAAGGTAGGATGAATTTCCAACTAACATTCTAAGTCTGAGACATGCATTCCAAGTTATTAACAAAAACATTTTTTCAAAAACTAAACAAAAACTAAATCATGATTTTGAGGGTCAAGATGAAAGTTTGAAGCCCCAAAAATTGGCCGAAACGGGGACCAACCAACTAAGGGTTATTGGGAATCCACAGCCACCTCATAAAATTTCAGCCCAATTGGACATCTGAGTCAAAAGTTATTTCCTCTGGAAATTTCTGCATAAAAATCAAAACCCTCAAAATGAAGTCTATGTGATTGGGATGGATGATTTGATGATAGATATGGACTCTAATGATTTTATAAGATGCACATATGTGATTTGGTTGATGAAATGATGACTTACAGAAAACGTTGATGAATGAAAATTACAATGGTGGGAAGATGAATGAAGGTGAAATTAGTTGTTTGAGGGGCAGGTTCACCAAAATTGGGGCAAGTTCACCCAAACTGGGGCAAGTTCACCCAATGGTAAGGGAAAGTTCACCCAAATCCCAAGGTAGGTTTTCCAAAATGCAAGGGAAAGTTCACCCAAACTCAAGGACAAGTTCGCCTATTCAGTGAGAGGTGGGAAACATATGCTCAAAACAAGAAAATAGATGCTTAGAACGAAGGGACGACTGCTCGGATCAAGGGGATGAAGGCTTGGAAAATGTTCTGAATGAAGGGATGATTATTCAATATGATGAAAGGATGTTTGGAAGGGGGAGACGGCTACTCAAAATGGGAAACTGAGTACTCGGAATGAGCAAACAAGTGCTCAAAATGACTGAACAAAAGGTGAAAAAAGTTGTAGGGTGGGTAGGTTCGCCCAAGGAAGAGGGTAGGTTTTCCCCTCTATAAGAGGGCAGGTTTTCCCCTCTAGAAGAGGGAAGGTTCACCCCTCTATAGGGGTGGGCTCATCCAAGGAAGAGGGCAGGTTTTCCCAACCTAAGAAATTGGTTATTTTGATGGTTGTTTGACTTTTGGAGGGAAGGTTCTCTCTAGAGGGCATGTTCTCCCCTCTACAAGGTAGGTTCACCCCTCTATAATAGACATGTACTTGACTTCGATGAAAATGGATATGGCAAGGACCAAAAGACACAACAAGCAACAAGCAAATGACAAGAAGCACACTTGTTTTGCACAAAGAAGATAGCTCAGACAACACAAGTCTAAGATTAGTGAAGAGGGTATGGCCAACACAGTCCTTAAGCTAGGATGAACAAGGAATCTAGGGAGTCCTTGATATACTCTTGGTATGTGAGGACCAAACCGTGAACACCATTCCATCACAAGGATGAGTCGATAACCCCAACGAGATACTAAAGGGCTTAGACCAACTCTTCATGTCTATCTAGGTATCACCCTAACGTCAACGCTCCACTAGACACGACGTGAATGGATTAGGGTATAGCTTTGGCTCTCCCCCCTTTGTATACCCTACTAGTACACGTGGTTGGGATCATCCCTTGGGGTGATGAAATCCCCAAGTAGGTCCCACTAAAAGGAGAACACTAATCATTCTTGGCTACTCCCCAGGCTCACACGAAGTGGAAGGGGAAAGCGTGAATTAAGTAGTGCCCCCTTGGGTGACACAATGGATTGTTAAAGACATAACACACAATAATTTGACTCCCCCTAATTAGAATATGTGCCTAGAGAAGAAGAAATGATGCATAAAATGGTAAGGAAACTAAACAAAATGATCATCTTGCATGAAAAGTGTTAGCCATTTTGATCTATGTTCTTCACCAAGCATGACACAAGTTGCACAAATGTTAGCAAAAACATAGACTCACTAACAAACAGATGATGTTAGAGTGTTAGGACCTCAAAATGATAGCAGAGGAAAGCCAAAACGAAGCTTTAAATGATTTTTTTACATCACAAAATTTTTTTTGGGGAAGGTTCACCCCTCTAGGGCAAGTTTTCCCCTCTGTAGGGGTAGGTTCATTCCTCTGTAGAAAATAGTGAGAAAAAAGACTAAAAATGCACTAAAAAACAATAGTTTTACCTTTGTTTTGGGTAGGTTCTCCCCTCTGCAAGGGTAGGTTTTCCCCTCTATAGGAGGGAAAGTTTTCCCCTCTAGAAGAGGGCAAGTTCGCCCCTCTGTAGGGGTAAGTTTGCCCCTCTGTAGGGGTAAGTGAGAAAAGAGTCTGAAAATAGTGCATCAATAATAATTTTACCTCATAGAAAGCTCTGTTTGGGTAGGTTTTCCTCTCTGCAAGGGAAAGTTCATCCCTCTATAGAAAACTATGAAAAAAAAGCCTTTGTCTTGGGTAGAGTCGCCTATCTACAACTTGAACCTTCAAAAAGTGAAACAACAACAAATGTACAAGATAGGGACCCATTTGTGGGTCCCACCAGGTGTGCCAGAAATGTGATCAAGTGTTTTTCCCATCTAAAAATGCAAAAAAAAAACTAGAATACAAAACGAAACAACACAAGACACCTCAAGATTGGGAAAATGTTAACAAAAACAATAGAAAAGATAAATAAAATCAGATTTTACCTTTGTTTAAGTTGATCTTTGGTTGGCCCTTGGATTGTTGATTTTGTGTGCTGCTTGATGGCAAGACTGCTAAAAGTGGATGCAAAATGATCTTGATGAAATGATGGTTTAAATGAGAGATGTGAGTATGTGAGAAAGTGAACAAAATGGATACAATGAAAGCTTGTAGCTTCATCAATGGAGGATGGATGAAGGTAGATACAAGAGCTTGAGAGTTGAAGTTGTGAATATGTTGAATGAAAATGCATGAATTGGAGAATGAAAGAAACTTCTTTCATTTTATGGAGTAGCCCTAAAAAGATGGATGGTTGAGATTGAAAGTAAGGTCAATGGTTGAGATTGAGAGTTGACCAAAGCAATTAAAAATTTCTTTTTAATGTGCATGGAAAGGACAAAGGTTATTGGGGGAATAAAAGTGAATTTAAAATTCCCAAGATGGGGAATATCCAATGGATAAAAGAAGGTTCCAAAAGGGGTAAGTACTTACCCACATGTAATACCCCTCCGTGTCAGTTGTTCTGAGCTGGTGTGTGAGTTTCTATGTGTGCTTCATTGATTACTGCGTTATTTGATTGTGTGAAAATATAATATGTTAGTAATCATGTTTAAATAATTAATTAAATTATAAGTGATTTGCAAAGTTATTTAAAATATGATTAGAAATTAAAATCATAATCAATTAAGTTAAATCAAATGATTTAGAACAAATGATAAAATTAATCTAATTCATTAAAAGTAAAAGTGATATTATTAGATAAATTGATTTAAATTGTTGAAGTTAATAATCATTATGAACAAAATAGTCTTGAAAAGATAATTATTTTAATAAGAAATTTAAATGGATAAGGAAATAGGAAGTTGAAGTGTTTTAAAGCCAAAAATGAAACTTCACCTATAGAGCATTTGGAATTCGAAGAGAGCTGCAGAATATGAAGAATAAATAAATAAAAGTTGTGGTAGTTTGCAAAAATATTAATGGTGTTTTGAAGAAAATTTTGTAAATAGTTGTTTTTAATTATTTTAATATGCATGTGTTTATTTAAATTGATTGTGGAAATGATAAATAAATAAATAAATAAAAAGCTCAATCTTTTGTGGATTTGAATGGATTGGAATTTTATTTTTCAAAAAGAAGTGACTTTTGGCATTCGCTAGAAAAAGAAATGGAAGAGACTTTGGTGTGAGATTTTATTTACAGGATTTTGTATTGGAAGGGGGGTTGCACTCTCTTGGGAACAGATTTTGGAGAATTTGGCAGTCATCTTTCTGATATAGTATTGTGTTCTTTTATTCTTCTAAGAATTCATGTGAGGATTAAGATTTAAGTTTGAGGGAGGATCTTGGAGCTGCTGCTGGAAGGATTGGATCAACAAGAAGGATAAAGCTTCAACAGTTATCTACAGGCACAGGACGCCAGGTTCTCCTTCTTCTTTTAAATTATTTTCTTTATAGCATCAAATGAAATAAGAATTCCTTGCCGTGAATGAAATTTTCTCTTGAATTGAAATTTAATGCTTGTAGAAAATTCTCAAATCTTTAGAAATGCTTTGGACTATTTTTCAATCAGGAAATCTTTACTGGGGTGGGACTGTTATTGATTTAAAGTGAAATTTTGTTGGGATTCTAGGAATTGAACAGTGTTACTATAGTTTTGTGTTAAAAATAATAGTGAACCAGTAAAAGAATAAGCTCATGACTGTGAATTCGAGGTTGTGTAAATTTCCATTTGTAGATAAATTTTACAAATATATTCTGTGTTTAAATATTTATATTGAAACAATAAATTGTACAATTGAAATTTATTTCTCTGTATTCAAAATATTTTTGTATGCAATATATATATGTATATATATATATATATATATATATATATAAATGAAGACACATATATAAATAAATGTAAAGATAGCATCAAAAGAAAAATTTAATTAAGATTCAAGTTTCTGTTGTATTATATTTGTTTTGAAATTATAAAAAATAAAAATAAATAAATAAATAAATAAATAAATAATATTTGTTTTGAAATTATTTGTATATATATATTTATTAAACTTATTTATTCAGATTCCACTGATTATTTAATTTTGTCAAAATAAAACATTCTGTTTCTTTTTTTAAAATAAAACAGAATCTGTTTAAAATGGAAATAATAATAAAATAGAAAGAAATCTGTTTTTTGTTATTGATTTATTAAATTACCAACTATAAGAAGATAAGTTAGTAGAAAAATCAATTTATGAATATATGGCAGCATTGATTTATTTAATTCTTGTTTTGAGTGAATATTTTGAAATAGAAAAGAATTCCTATTAATTTGTTAAATTGTGAAATTTGATAGGATAATATAGTAGAAGGGCAATTTGTGAATATATATATATATATATATATATATATAGCATTGATTGTCTAATTCTTATTTTTAAATGTGTATAGGGTGGAAATAGAATTTAATATAAAATTGAATAAGTTATTTTATTTATGAAGTTAAGTCTTGTAGATTTGTTGAATTCTTAGAAAAGATTTATTCTCTTTCTACTTTCCTTTCTTCAAAAGAATTAAAATCTATAAAGATATAGTGGTTTTAAAAAGGTTTTTATTGTGTGTAAATTTATTTAGATAGATTTAAGATTTTAAGGTGGTAAGTTCTAATATGTAGTTTGGGTATTTAGAGTATGGTTATTATTATTATCATTTTAAGTATAACAAATGGTCTTAAGTGGTTGGCGCAATTACTTTAAATATTGGAATTGAGTGTTAAGTTAGTGAGATGAAGGGAAGTGGAGATAATGTTTAAATTTATGTTTTGTATATAAGTGGTTATGAAATGGTAATGAGTTAACTACCCAACTATTAAGTAGTTTTCAATTATGTTGATAAATGAAAAGGGGAATTTAAATGTATGGGCATGGTTAGAGATTGATTAGGATATTCTCGAATTGGATAGTTTATTGGTGAAATGGGATTGTAATCTTTTGAAAGTTGACTTCCTTTATATTCATTTCATGGTTGATTTGTAAGTTCTCTTTATGGATAAATATTTTAGAATACTTGTGATGGTTATCTTGGATTGTTTTAGTTAATTGAGTAATTCCGTTGGGGAAGTTGTAAAGTTATTTAGTTCTGGTCGTTAATTGATTGGTTAATAAATTTTGTTCTCATTTGAATTTGTGGTTGTTGTTATGCAAGTGTTTTTGTGGGTTGTGAGTGGTTGAGTATTTAAGGTGTTCTTTAATTGGTCCCTTGGATGCCTGGTTGCATGCTTTTATCTCTGTTATTGAAGGATTGTTTTTGGATGTTTCCGTATTGGTGTGAATGCCTTTGGAGATCAATTTTGATTCAAGGAATCCTTTGTCATTTAATTTGTGTTGCAATGTAACTGGGAACTTGTGTTTTGGTTTATGAGTTGTGGATAGTTGATCTTCTTGAATTTTTGATTTATTTTGTATCTAAGTTGATTATGTAGTGTGGATGGAGTTGTTGATCTTATTTTAATGTATTCACTCATTATATTTAAATTGAAAATAGTTCTTGTGGTTTTGTAATTATTGTTGTCATTGCTATGTTGTTGATTTTATGAAGGTGATTTGCGTACCACTATAAGGGGGGGTTCTTGTGAGGAGAAAATTGAGGTCTCCCGTGGAATACCTAGTTGGTGGATTTTGGTTTTATTAAGTGATTTTGTTTAAGGTTGATTTTCTTTTGCGTTTCCCTATTTGAGGTGACACCATTGTTGCTTGTGGATGGGTCTTGATGAATTGTTCCATTTTGTGGCTTTTCTGATTTACTCTCTTATGTGATGGAATTTTATCCTTGTGTTGGAATTATTGGAGGAATACTCATGTTGCTTCACTTTACCCTCATTGTGGGTTTTCATTCTTTTGGCTTCCAGAGGCTTGAGATGATTGAAATTTGATGTTCTCTCTTTTTATGTGCCTTTGAAGTGGCAAGTGTATTGGTATCATTATTTTGAAAGGGTTATACGAAACTTTGTGAGACTCTGATTTTGTATTTGTTAGCGAGATGGGTAATGCCTCGCATGCTTTTATGTTGTGATTCTTTGTTCAAATTATGATGGTACAACCCTTGGTGTTTATGTTCTTGGGTCTCTAGGGAGAGTGGCTCCTCGTGGGGGCCGGCGCCCCGTGTAAGGGGAAGGGCTCAGGAGAACCCACAAGTGAGTTGGTAATCAAGTGAAAACCTAATAATTAACTTAGGAGGGTTGGGTAGTAATATCATTACAAGATTTTAAAAAAAATGGATGCCTCGTCTTCATTAGTGCTTCCGCAGACTAATGGAAGGCTGAGAAGGTTGTGGTTGGCAAGGTCGTAACCTCGTCCTCATGAGAGGTTATCAGCTCCGCATGAGCTACCCGATGGTGTCGGTGCCTCAAGTAGGAGGAAGGGCCAGGAGATCCATAGATGGGGGCCGGCGCCTCAGTTTGGAGGAAGGGCCTGGAGAACCCATGTAGGCTATGCGATGAAACTCTCCCCTAGTTGCCCATGTGTTTTACTTTATTGTGTTCCTCTGGAAGTAGGTTATGGGAGTTTGGTTTAGATTGTTGTTTGAATTGATTTAAATTGATTTAAGATTATATTTTTAATCCATCTTTAGTATGTTTTGCGGTCTTGTATGATCTCATTTATATTTGATTTACAATCTTATATCTTATGATACTGTGATATGATGTTATTATATTATTTAATTGTAATTTGAATTGTATTATGTGTATTAATTCAGTTTGATTTGGAAGTGTTTCTTTATCATTCTTTGGTTACTTGTTTATTGGTCATTGCTTTGATTTATGTGTTGGGTTTTGTGACTTTAAGTTATTATATTGACTCTTGTAATCCTTGAGTTTTATGATACTTTTGTATGTCGTTGAGTCCTGTGGTTCCGTGTTTGGATGTCCTTGGTTGAGGACTCTTTCTTGTTAGCTCCTAGCACGGGGGGTGGGTCTTCGGACTCATATGGTCGGGTGGAACGTGCTAAGCACCCCATTGGGTCCCCAGTCGAGGATCGAGAGGTGCGGATTGGTGCGGTTGCATCGACTCCAAAGTTGTACTTGTTTTGGAGCTAGTTATGATGCTTTGTATCCATCTATTTTGTATCATGGTATCTTGTGTAAGGTTTCCATTTATGTTTGGAAACACTGTTGTATCATTGTACCTCTAGAACATTGTACTGTAATGTAATGTTAACTCAGTGTGATTATTGGCCATGGCAGTTATTATTCATTGGGTTAAGTTAATCATGCATATGTTGTATTTATGTACTCAGGTGGTTCTTATCAATGATTTTTTTATGTTAATGTTTAATTTGTTATGGATTATATCTTTGGTTTTATTCTTTATTGTCGTTGTGTGGATCTCAGTCTCGTAATGACTCCTCTTGTGTACCCCAAGGGATGTATATGTTAGTGAATCTACTTAAATGAAATTCATGTTATGATTTAATATGTATTACATGTATGTTATGTTTACCTTTAAAAAAAAAAATTGTGCTGTAATTATTGTTTATTTGTCCTTTGGGGTTCACACGATGGGGTGTTACAACATGGTATGAGAGCCTAGGTTCATACACTGGGCACTATGTGTGCTCACTATGTAACCTTGCGCTTAGACCCGTGAGTCTTGAGTTTCACTTTTCTTTTGTCATTGTTGTGAACTTGAATTTCTCATGTTCGATGGTGTCAGGTTGATGGTGTAGGAAACTGATGGGAAAGGATAGGACCCGCGGTGTAGTGCGCAATGCACCGATATCCTTCCTGTCGGGGATGGTCTATGGACCCTTGAGTTTTAGTGTGATGTGGTTCTTGGTGATGTGTTTTATGTGTGGGATTATGTCAAGTGTGTGTGGATTTGTGATTTTGTTGTCCTTGAGTGATGAATTATGTTTTCTTGAATCTGTGAAGGTGTAAAATTTTACCCTTTTATTGAAATTAATGTGAATTTTGGTGTTGAATAATGGTTAAAGTGGAGTTCTTTGTGTGAAAATTATGAGTTTTAACAAAAATGTGAGGTTTTGTGGATAATTATTTTATGATTTTAGCAGAATATAGTATCTTTAGGTGAAGATGCAACTTGAATTATTGGTACTCATGTGCAACGCTCTATGGTAGCTTTTGATTTACAGGAAGTGGGCTTCAGAAAGCATAGTGATGAAGGTAATGTAATTGTAATATGCAGGTATAGATACTTAGAATGCCAAGTAGTAATTCATTTTAGTGGATGAATTAGGTTTATGGTTAGTATCCTTATATGAATATTTCCTAATTAATTAGAAGAAAATTGTTTACAAGTTACTAGAATTGTTTTGATTACTATGTGTGTGGTTTGGTGGGAGGGACAGTGTAGTATCACTCACTTGCGAGTGCCCTACTATGCTGGGAGTTCCTCTCACGAAGTAATTGTGATATATATATATATATGTATTGTGCACAACGTTTGTTTGCATGCAGGATTGCAGGAACTAAGTCTCGATTCCACCTGCATTGTCAGGACAGGGCAAGCATCATAAACACCCAATGGGATTGATGTGGAAAATAGGAACTAACAAGAAAGTTCCCCAACCTAGTTCGTCATCTGTCCTTGTGTTTGTCAAATTGGTTTGGTTGCAACCCCCGTCACCATTTTTGTTTTGGTATCCTTTCCTTATTATTGGTTTGTTAAATTTTCATTGCTTTCTTGATGGCGTTTAAATGATGTTTTAATTTATGGTGTTGATGTGCTTAGGATCATTGATATTGTTGTGTTACCATGTTTTTATTAAGCTCGACTTCCAGGAGTAAGTCGATGTCTAAGGGGGGGAGGATGTAATACCCCTTCGTGTCGGTTGTTCTGAGCTGGTGTGTGAGTTTCTATGTGTGCTTCATTGATTACTGCGTTATTTGATTGTGTGAAAATATAATATGTTAGTAATCATGTTTAAATAATTAATTAAATTATAAGTGATTTGCAAAGTTATTTAAAATATGATTAGAAATTAAAATCATAATCAATTAAGTTAAATCAAATGATTTAAAACAAATGATCAAATTAATCTAATTCGTTAAAAGTAAAAGTGATATTATTAGATAAATTGATTTAAATTGTTGAAGTTAATAATCATTATGAACAAAATAGTCTTGAAAAGATAATTATTTTAATAAGAAATTTAAATGGATAAGGAAATAGGAAGTTGAAGTGTTTTAAAGCCAAAAATGAAACTTCACCTATAGAGCATTTGGAATTCGAAGAGAGCTGGAGAATATGAAGAATAAATAAATAAAAGTTGTGGTAGTTTGCAAAAATATTAATGGTGTTTTGAAGAAAATGTTGTAAATAGTTGTTTTTAATTATTTTAATATGCATGTGTTTATTTAAATTGATTGTGGAAATGATAAATAAATAAATAAATAAAAAGCTCAATCTTTTGTGGATTCGAATGGATTGGAATTTTATTTTTCAAAAAGAAGTGACTTTTGGCATTCGCTAGAAAAAGAAATGGAAGAGACTTTGGTGTGAGATTTTATTTACAGGATTTTGTATTGGAAGGGGGGTGGCACTCTCTTGGGAACAGATTTTGGAGAATTTGGCAGTCATCTTTCTGATATAGTATTGTGTTCTTTTATTCTTTTAAGAATTCATGTGAGGATTAAGATTTAAGTTTGAGGGAGGATCTTGGAGCTGCTGCTGGAAGGATTGGATCAACAAGAAGGATAAAGCTTCAACAGTTATCTACAGGAACAGGACGCCAGGTTCTCCTTCTTCTTTTAAATTATTTTCTTTATAGCATCAAATGAAATAAGAATTCCTTGCCGTGAATGAAATTTTCTCTTGAATTGAAATTTAATGCTTGTAGAAAATTCTCAAATCTTTAGAAATGCTTTGGACTATTTTTCAATCAGGAAATCTTTACTGGGGTGGGACTGTTATTGATTTAAAGTGAAATTTTGTTGGGATTCTAGAATTGAATAGTGTTACTATAGTTTTGTGTTAAAAATAATAGTGAACCAGTAAAAGAATAAGCTCATGACTGTGAATTCGAGGTTGTGTAAATTTCCATTTGTAGATAAATTTTACAAATATATTCTGTGTTTAAATATTTATATTGAAATAATAAATTGTACAATTGAAATTTATTTCTCTGTATTCAAAATATTTTTGTATGCAATATATATATGTATATATATATATCAGATATATATATATATATATATAAATGAAGACACATATATAAATAAATGTAAAGATAGCATCAAAAGAAAAATTTAATTAAGATTCAAGTTTCTGTTGTATTATATTTGTTTTGAAATTATAAAAATAAATAAATAAATAAAAATAAATAAATAAATAAATAAAGAAATAAATAAATAATATTGGTTTTGAAATTATTTGTATATATATATTTATTAAACTTATTTATTCGGATTCCACTGATTATTTAATTTTGTCAAAATAAAACATTCTGTTTCTTTTTTAAAATAAAACAGAATCTCTTTAAAATGGAAATAATAATAAAATAGAAAGAAATCTGTTTTTTGTTATTGATTTATTAAATTACCAAATATAAGAAGATAAGTTACTAGAAAAATCAATTTATGAATTTATGGCAGCATTGATTTTTTTAATTCTTGTTTTGAGTGAATATTTTGAAATAGAAAAGAATTCCTATTAATTTGTTAAATTGTGAAATTTGATAGGATAATATAGTAGAAGGGAAATTTGTGAATATATATATATATATATATATATATATATATATATCAGCATTGATTGTCTAATTCTTATTTTTAAATGTGTATAGGGTGGAAATAGAATTTAATATAAAATTGAATAAGTTATTTTATTTATGAAGTTAAGTCTTGTAGATTTGTTGAATTCTTAGAAAAGATTTATTCTCTTTCTACTTTCCTTCCTTCAAAAGAATTAAAATATATAAAGATATAATGGTTTTAAAAAGGTTTTTATTGTGTGTAAATTTATTTAGATAGATTTAAGATTTTAAGGTGGTAAGTTCTAATATGTAGTTTGGGTATTTAGAGTATGGTTATTATTATTATCATTTTAAGTATAACAAATGGTCTTAAGTGGTTGGCGCAATTACTTTAAATATTGGAATTGAGTGTTAAGTTAGTGAGATGAAGGGAAGTGGAGATAATGTTTAAATTTATGTTTTGTATATAAGTGGTTATGAAATGGTAACGAGTTAACTACCCAACTATTAAGTAGTTTTCAATTATGTTGATAAATGAAAAGGGGAATTTAAATGTATGGGCATGGTTAGAGATTGATTAGGATATTCTCGAATTGGATAGTTTATTGGTGAAATGGGATTGTAATCTTTTGAAAGTTGACTTCCTTTATATTCATTTCATGGTTGATTTGTAAGTTCTCTTTATGGATAAATATTTTAGAATACTTGTGATGGTTATCTTGGATTGTTTTAGTTAATTGAGTAATTCCGTTGGGGAAGTTGTAAAGTTATTTAGTTCTGGTCGTTAATTGATTGGTTAATAAATTTTGTTCTCATTTGAATTTGTGGTTGTTGTTATGCAAGTGTTTTTGTGGGTTGTGAGTGGTTGAGTATTTAAGGTGTTCTTTAATTGGTCCCTTGGATGCCTGGTTGCATGCTTTTATCTCTGTTATTGAAGGATTGTTTTTGGATGTTTCCGTATTGGTGTGAATGCCTTTGGAGATCAATTTTGATTCAAGGAATCCTTTGTCATTTAATTTGTGTTGCAATGTAACTGGGAACTTGTGTTTTGGTTTATGAGTTGTGGATAGTTGATCTTCTTGAATTTTTGATTTATTTTGTATCTAAGTTGATTATGTAGTCTGGATGGAGTTGTTGATCTTATTTTAATGTATTCACTCATTATATTTAAATTGAAAATAGTTCTTGTGGTTTTGTAATTATTGTTGTCATTGCTATGTTGTTGATTTTATGAAGGTGATTTGCGTACCACTATAAGGGGGGGGTTGTTGTGACGAGAAAATTGAGGTCTCCCGTGGAATACCTAGTTGGTGGCTTTTGGTTTTATTAAGTGATTTTATTTAAGGTTGATTTTCTTTTGCGTTTCCCTATTTGAGGTGACACCATTGTTGCTTGTGGATGGGTCTTGATGAATTGTTCCCTTTTGTGGCTTTTCTGATTTACTCTCTTATGTGATGGAATTTTATCCTTGTGTTGGAATTATTGGAGGAATACTCATGTTGCTTCACTTTACCCTCATTGTGGGTTTTCATTCTTTTGGCTTCCAGAGGCTTGAGATGATTGACATTTGATGTTCTCTCTTTTTATGTGCCTTTGAAGTGGCAAGTGTATTGGTATCATTATTTTGAAAGGGTTATACGAAACTTTGTGAGACTCTGATTTTGTATTTGTTAGTGAGATGGGTAATTCCTCGCATGCTTTTATGTTGTGATTCTTTGTTCAAATTATGATGGTACAACCCTTGGTGTTTATGTTCTTGGGTCTCTAGGGAGAGTGGCTCCTCGTGGGGGCCGGTGCCCCGTGAAAGGGGAAGGGCTCAGGAGAACCCACGAGTGAGTTGGTAATCAAGTGAAAACCTAATAATTAACTTAGGAGGGTTGGGTAGTAATATCATTACAAGATTTTTAAAAAAATGGATGCCTCGTCTTCATTAGTGCTTCCGCAGACTAATGGAAGGCTGAGAAGGCCGTGGTTGGCAACGTCGTAACCTCGTCCTCATGAGAGGTTATCGGCTCCGCATGAGCTACCCGATGGTGCCAGCGCCTCAAGTAGGAGGAAGGGCCAGGAGATCCATAGATGGGGGCCGGCGCCTCAGTTTGGAGGAAGGGCCTGGAAAACCCATGTAGGCTATGCGATGACACTCTCCCCTAGTTGCCCATGTGTTTTACTTTATTGTGTTCCTCTGGAAGTAGGTTATGGGAGTTTGGTTTAGATTTTTGTTTGAATTGATTTAAATTGATTTATGATTATTGTTTTAATCCATCTTTAATATGTTTTGCGGTCTTGTATGATCTCATTTATATTTGATTTACAATCTTATATCTTATGATACTGTGATATGATGTTATTATATTATTTAATTGTAATTTGAATTGTATTATGTGTATTAATTTAGTTTGATTTGGAAGTGTTTCTTTATCATTCTTTGGTTACTTGTTTATTGGTCATTGCTTTGATTTATGTGTTGGGTTTTGTGACTTTAAGTTATTATATTGACTCTTGTAATCCTTGAGTTTTATGATACTTTTGTATGTCATTGAGTCCTGTGGTTCCGTGTTTGGATGTCCTTGGTTGAGGACTCTTTCTTGTTAGCTCCTAGCACAGGGGGGTGGGTCTTCGGACTCACATGGTCAGGTGGAACGTGCTAAGCACCCCATTGGGTCCCCAGTCGAGGATCGAGAGGTGCGGATTGGTGCGGTTGCAGCCACTCTAGAGTTGTACTTGTTTTGGAGCTAGTTATGATGCTTTGTATCCATCTATTTTGTATCATGGTATCTTGTGTAAGGTTTCCATTTATGTTTGGAAACACTGTTGTATCATTGTACCTCTAGAACTATGTACTGTAATGTAATGTTAACTCAGTGTGATTATTGGCCATGGCAGTTATTATTCATTGGGTTAAGTTAATCATGCATATGTTGTATTTATGTACTCAGGTGGTTCTTATCAATGATTTTTTTATGTTAATGTTTAATTTGTTATGGATTATATCTTTGGTTTTATTCTTTATTGTCGTTGTGTGGATCTCAGTCTCGTAATGACTCCTCTTGTGTACCCCAAGGGATGTATATGTTAATGAATCTACTTAAATGAAATTCATGTTATGATTTAATGTGTATTACATGTATGTTATGTTTACCTTTAAAAAAAAAAATTGTGTTGTAATTATTATTTATTTGTCCTTTGGGGTTCACACGATGGGGTGTTACACCACATGTGACTCATGTGACAAGTCAAATATCACATGGGGAAGAGTCCACATGTGACTGATGTGACAAGTCAAATATCACATGGGGAAGAGTCCACATGTGACTGATGTGACAAGTCAAAGATCACATGGGGAAGAGAAAAATAAATTTAGTATTTCTTGGAAAGATAAAAGGAATTAAAAATTCCTTGGGAGGTTGATTAGGCTAGTTAATGAGGAATTAGAAGACAGTTAGTGGTTAAGAGAGATTAGGGGATAACTTGCAAAAGTTGGAGGATGTGATACATCCTAATCATGGATTAGGAATGTGCACATCCCTAATGATGGGATTAGGAGGTGAATTAGGATTAGGAAGATTCATTGAAGATGCGAGATGTTCAAGAGAATTAAATAAATGGATTATTTATCTAATTCTTTGAGGAAGAGGTAAGGTATTTAATTATTTAACTAAATATCTTAGGAGTTTAGATGAATTTAAGGGTATTAATTAAATAATGATGATATTAATTAATTAATGCAAATGGGAGGATAATTAAATGAAAAGAGATAAATTTGGGTAAAACAAGTGTCCAAATTTAGGTGTCTACAACACACACACACACACACATACACTAGCAAATGTTAATGCTTATTAGAGAAGTGTACATATGTATATATAATATATGTATATGTGTATAAAAATATACATGTATTATTATTTCCTTACAAATTTATATATATGTATGTATGTATGTATGTATATATATATATATATGTATATATATATATATATATATATATATATATATATATATATATATATATATATATATATATATCATATGTAAGTTGACTGGATCACCATATATATGTAAATGGGATATATATACATATGTAAATAAATATTAATATTATATATATTATAGAAAAATTAATACACGCACACACATATATATTATACCAAGATATTTAATATATATATATATATATATATATATATGTATACTATTTATGGACTAGAAATTAATATATGTAAATATATATAACTTGTATAGTCTTTACTTTGAAAATCGAATGATTTCCTAATCAATTAAATATTAATCATACAACTTTGGAAATTGAATTATTTCCTAATTGATTGAATATTTATCATTTCAACTTTGTGAATCAAATTAAGTTTTGAATCACACCTGTGAGTGAAATGTAGGAACGAAACCATGAAGGCATTTAAATCTATTGACCAAGTCATAATATGAGGCAAGAATACATCCAACATAGTAATGAAACTTTGTCGACTCATCTTGAAAGATAGGCGATATAGGCTCCGTGTTCATGAATTACAAATGAATTTTTCTCCATTGTATGATAAACCTGCCATTTTATGAGTTTGAGGCCACCTCTATCAACACATTTTGTAGGTGTTGATTTGTAAATTTATTCATGTGCTTTTGGGAATTCATCTTCATGATGCTAGCAAAAATGGAGATTGACTCACCCTATTATTTCTTGAGTATGGAATGGAATCGATGCCACCTTTAGGTTTGAATGTTTCAAATGGTAGTGGTGTCAATTCACATGCCATGGTTGTAGGGAATGATGGAGACTAGGCTCACTATAAATAGTCACCCAACTCTACTTATTTCACACTCATTCACCATTCTTCATCAACTTTTGGTAATTTTTCTTTGATATTTCCTTATACACCATATGCATATCACTTTGTGCATTCCTTTATGTTTAGTTTTCAATTATTGATTGAACAATATATGCAACTTGTATTCACAAATATAAGTGACATTATATACAACCATTCTTCACATTTCTAAGTGACCATAGTTTACAAATAGTGTTCACATTTTTGAGTGAACATTATTGCAACTAGTAATCACATTTTATAGGGTTCAATATTACCTTTGAGAAAGGTGTATTCTACCAAAGGAATATATCATTAGTTTTTAAATTCTTTTGAGTTACACCAATCTATTTCCTTTGTTATATTTATGAGAAAGGAGTGGAATTTTTTAGAAAGAATTGTCAATTTTTTAGACGTGAGTATTGACAACAAGAGAGGAAGTGTGAATTGATTTAGAGAGCTGAAGTAAGTTGAGCTACTATTTGGAGAAGGTTGCAATGTCATTGATATCTGAGATAAGTGATAACAGACATGGGATATTCTTCTTACTATTTATTTGGAATTCATATGAATTTTTTGTTTCCTGAAATGTCTTTTTTGTAAGCACAATAGAAGTATTTGAGAGTGTCTTAAATAAGAGAATTGAAGATTTTAGGCTACTTCTTTAATGTGTTTTTAGGTACTCCAAGATTGGAGACATTGCTTGACACAAGTATTCAATTATACTAGATATGTCAAAGGAATTGCTAGACATATGTATTTAATTATGTAACATGTGGATTAACATAGGTATTTAATTATACTAGACATGTTTGAACATGAGATGCAATGTGTTCGTATTTACTCCATAGTAGGAGATGGATGTTTGTTGGCAATATTATATGCTAGTTTTGATTGAACATGTACAACACATATGATACACTTATCTAAGTTATTTATTTAACTAGGAAAGCTTGTTTTTACCCCTAGGAGACGTCATCTAGTATGGGAGATGATTTATTATACTTATATGTAAGTAGATTTTTTTAAAGATAGGCTATCTGGGATGACAAACTATTCATTGAAGGATATACCTAGCTTGCATACTTGCTATTTAAGTAGGTTAATACCAAGTAGATTATATGGTGATAGGCTATCTGGGATGATAGACTATCCATTGGAGGATATACCTATGCATAGCTTAAGATAGCCTTAATTCAAATCAGCCTTGAGTATTGTATGTGATAGATGAATCTCAGTTGTTTATTGAATTAAAACTCTTTGATCAAAGTATTGCAATGCGCCAGACTCCACTTAGACTATGTGATGCTTGAGACTACACTCTCAGTTCACCATCATCCCATATTACATGTTGGTTCAAGATTGTGGGATTACAAGGTTCTAATTATGTATGACACAACACTATGCTCAGTTGGTTATTGTTATCAGTTACTTTACCAATCTCTTTGTCAAAGTGAAAGGCCATCTATCTAATGATAGATGTGTGGGGGACTGCATTATGATTTTGTGGTTGGTGGAAAATCACCTATGTGATGCTTCTCCTCCACAACAAACCAATATTTGAAAGGGAAGAGACTAGACCATCTTATAGCTATTTTTTCTAAAACTCATTGGAGCTATGTTTATAAAGGTATGCATTCTTGTTACATGTACTTGTGAAGTTATTGTAATGAAATTGGAATCTTTATTATAATATGATATGGCATCTTGTTCGTATATTTTCAATAAAAGAAAGAAAATTATTACAATGGATTTATTACTCATTACCTTTACTTGGTGTAAAATTAAGAAACTTTTACTTTACTGAAGGGTTGTCACATTACACTTGGTGTCATAATCATCATTAACTTTCTTAGTCACTAATTGAAAATCACTAGACTCGAAGATTTTTTATTTTCCATTTTATTTCTATTCAGAGACCTATCAATAATGCCTTGTATTCTGCTATATTATTTTTGCAGGAGAATGCTATTCAAAATGATTTGGGAATGGAATCTCCTTGAGGGGTGATAAACAAAATTTTGGCTCCTGAACCATGAATTGTCTAAGATCCATCAAAGTACAACTTCCATGTTGTTGGGGTTTTTATTACAAAGATTGATTCATTTGGGAAGTTGGATATCAAAGGATTATCTGCCTTTACGAGTGCATTTGTGAGTTGATCATTTATCACTAGTCCTTTTATTTCTTTTTAGTCAACATAATCAATGTCATACTCACTTAAGATCATAACCCACTTAGTTAATCTTCCTATCAGAGCTGCTCTGTTGAGAAGATATTTCAGAGGATTAATTTTGGAAATTAGTTTTGTATTGTGATTTAGCATGTAGTGTCTCAATTTATGTGCTACAAATACCACTGCTAGACAATCATTCAATAGGACTATAGTTCAACTCATATTTGACTAAGGTATGACAGATATAATAAATTGCTCATTATTTGCCATCATTATCAGTTCGTGCTAACAATTCCCATAGTGTTGATGTAGTTGTTGTCACATATAATAAATTAGATATCTTCTATCAATTGGTGGCATAAGGACTGGTGGAGTCAATAGATAATTCTTTTTTTGGTCAAGTGATTCTTGAAATTTCTTTGTCCAATTAAAGGGAATTCCTTGTTGTAATAGATGTTGAAATGGATGGATTTTGTCTACTAGTTGAGCAAGGAACCTACAGATTGATTGTAGTCTTCCTCATAATGTCCTTAACTGACTGATATTGGTTGGTAGTGGAATTTCCAAGATGGATTTTACTTTAGAGGGATCAACTTGTATTCCTCTATGAGAGACAATATATCCTAGGATTTTTCCTTATTGGACCCCAAAAACACATTTCTTTGGATTTAGCATGAGTTGGTACTTTTCAAGTTGGGTGAACATCTTGTCCAAGACTACTAGGTGACCACTTCATTCCAAATATTTTGAGAGAAAGTCACAAACATATTCCTCCATAAGCATGTGCATGTAATCATGAAAGATAGTAGTCATGTCTCTCTTATATGTGGCTCCAATTTTAAGTCCAAATGGCATGATGTTCCAACAAAAAGTTCCCCAAGCACATGTGAAAGCTATCTCTGACTACTCTTTAATATCAATTCTTATTTTTTTATAACTCGAGAATTCATCCATAAATGATAGCATTTTGTATCCAACAGTAAGGTCTACTATGATGTCCATGTTTGGTAAAGAAAAATCATCTTAGGGACAAGATTTGTTGAGATATTTGAAATCTATACATACTCTAATTTGACCATTGTGTTTGGTGATAGGAACAAGGTTTGATATCCAATTTGCATTATCAGTTGAGCAAATGAATCTTCCATCTATGAGTTTCTTCAATTCCACTTTGACAACGATTTTAATCTGTGGGTGCATTTTTCTTAACTTTTGTTTGTATGGTTTAGCATTTAGAAAGAGTGTAAAGTGATGTAGAAGGAGCTCAGGGTCCAATCCAAGCATATTAGCATATGACCATGAAAAATTGACTTGTCTTTTTGAGAAGAAAGCTATGAACTTAGGCTTTTCCTTGGTGGTCAAAGATGCTTCCAAATATATGATTCTAGAGTTGTCTTGTGTTCTAATGTTCACTTATTTTGTCTCCTCTATAAGCAATGATGATCTCTCTCATTTTATTGGGAGAGCTTCCAATCCTCCATCCTTAGGTGCCTTAGAGAGGTTTTCACGTTTGGATGCATCCTTTATTTTTACTTTTTTCATGGTTAGCAGGTACCTTTCAGTTTCACCTGAAGACCTATTATTTTTATTATCTTTTTCATTTTCACTTTTGTGACTAGAGGAGAGGATAGCCTCACCAAAGTATGTTGCATAATTGAGCTCTGTGGAAAATCCAACCTTATGATCCCCACTTGGTATTCCTTCACGAAGTTTCATGAACTCAACAATGTCTTTGTTGTTCTCGAAAGTGTCCAAACTTGGTTGTTCTTGTTGCTACCAATCTATGAGTTGCAGGTAGATAAGGGGTAAGCCATCATCGATATTGTCAAGGGTCATGGTGTAGGTAGATAGAGTAAAGAAAGAGGTAGATTCATCAGGGTCCCAAGAGGTAGAATCAATGGTTTCCTAATAGTGTTTGATCCACTTTTCTCTTTTCGAAAGGGCTTTTGGACGGGGACTTGGTGGATTTGACAAGGAACCAATTGTAAGAATTTAACTAAATTGTTCTTCAATGGGGGACTCATCAACTATTCCAAATAGTTTATCAAGGTCCATGAAGGTGGTGGAGGATAGGTAATCCCATTCATATTCATTGGAATCAACATCGTAATCCCAAGAGTCCTCATATGTCTTGATCTCATTTGAAGCATCAACAACCTCACTCGAAGGTAACTTGATACCCTAGATAGTCACTTTTATTGGTACAAACCCTACCCCTTGATGGTGTATTAGCTTAGGTGGTTGTAATGGTTCCAAAATTCCTTATCTATTTATACCAAGGACACTATGTCCATCATATCCTTGTCATTTCATTATTGGGAACCCTTTTGGATATTGTTCAACTAGAAATTTCTTATATTCAATGCCCTGCTTATCTTTGTATAGCCATGTGAGAATGTGATCATCTAAAGACTCTTTTGCTAGCTCCCCTCATTTAGTGAAGGTGGTAGGGGGATTATTGAATATAACCTTAGGCTACAGAGGATGTGGTTTACCATAAGACTTCGGCAATTTAGGTAATTTCCCAATGAAAAAGAGACTCTTCATGTTGTATTCTCTATATCCTCTTTCCTAGATCTGGATATTTGGTGTGGAAGGTGTGGTGAATGGAGTGGATGTTTTGACAAGGGAATATGGTTCAACATAGTTAGATGGAGTGGTGGATGACATGGAAGGTGAGGCCTCTTGATTGATGGGAACTTGATGTTCAACAATTCCTTTTAGGTTTGAACAATATTGAAAAGGATCGGGGTTGCCAAGAATAGTAATTTTAGTGTCATTGTATGGGAATTTGAGGCATTGATTGTATGGGGATGGAATAGCCCTCATGGCATGAATCCATGGGTAGACAAGGAGAAGATTGTAATGCAAATCCAGATCCAAGACATGAAATACTATGTTCTATATTGTTGGGCCAACTCTTACAAGAAGTGAAATTATGCCTTTGGATGAGCGCTCATCATCATCATAATATTTGATCACAACTTTCCTTTTTGGTCTATGTTATTCTCAGAGTATCCCAATGCTTTCACCAATTTTAGTGAAAATGTTCAGACTTGCTCCACTGTCTACTAGGACTCATCTCATCTAGTGTTTATTAATGCATACTTCAAGATGTAGGGGTCATTATGATTAGATTTTAGTGCAAAGAAGTCTTTCTCAAAGAAGGTGACATGGTGTAGCATAGCTAGCTATCCAACCATGACCTAAAATTCATTAACATCTAAGTTGGAGAGTATGGATGCTTCTTGTAATGCTTTATCAAGGATAGCCTTGTGCTACGAGGATATGAGAAGGAGCTCTAGGATAGAAATTTGTGTGGGGTTTTCCCCAACTAAATTAGGAGATTATATTGTCTTTTTGGCTATCAATTGGAAGGAGGTCTTGGAATAGTTATCGTGGCTTAGTAGGTGGTAACAACACTTTATGAACTTGGCTTGCTTATGGTAATAGTGAAAATGTGATCATCAAAGGGTCTTACATTTGATTTCTCACGGGACTAGATATGTGTGGGGTTGTATGATTGCACACCTATACCATGATCTGCACTAGGTGGTGTATTTGTGAGGATGTAATTTGGTGGTAAGGGTTACATTTATCTAGGTCTGGGCCTAGGAGCATATAAGAGATACACGTCGAGTTGTAGAGAGACAACGACCACCCTTGAGGCCATATGTTCACTTGTACAAAGGTCAACTTGCTTAGCCTAGACTAGGAAAATTAGAGTTTTGGAGGAGGACCTTGGATGACCTAGAGTCTATGGTATGTCAGCCTTATTTGGATTGTGAGTCATGGCTAGAGGATTTGGCTGAGATGTCATTTTTGTATTATCCCATATATCTTAATTTTTGTACTTGATTTATTATCAAAATATTTTTTTTATTGAGAGTATTGAGACAATACGACAGACTGCAGGGGATGCCCCATGGCATGGCCCATTATGTGTGGTGGTGGCAAGATGTGATAGAGTGGGGACATGTTTTTTCCTATGATACAGTAGTGGAGCACTACCATGGATTGCAGGGAATGAGGTGGGATGTGCATCCGAAGATTATTGATGCACCGATATCAGAGGAGTATGCATAGTATATGTTTCAGCTTCCATTTCCTTGGCTTACCATCCTAGATGAGCCAGCAACATTATTAGAGTGGGAGGGAGTAGTTGGCCACAAGTGCAAGAGAGGTCGGGGAGATGGGGAGGGGGAGCAACAACAACATCAGTAGGAGGAGGAGAATAGTGAGGAGGAGGATAGTAGTGATGAGGAGGGTAATGAGAGTGATGGGGGTGATGATGGTGGAGGAGAGTCAGGTCTCGATATTGGACAGAGTAGCGCACCTTGCAAGAGGTGACATGCAAAGATTTAACTTCCCTCCCCACAACATCAAATATAGATTGCTTCTCTACAGGTGTAGGTGGGGACCTTGTAGGGTTAGTTACAGTAGGCTTAGGCTCTCCTGACATAAGCATAGGGACAAGTACAGGTGCTGACAACTGAGAGAGATGTTGCTAGATAGCAACTATAGTAGATATAGGAAAAATTAGCATAGGTGCAGGCTCAAGGATAGGTGCAGGTGTAGGCACAGGTTGCCCTACTTACTGTGGAGAGGGATACTCTGAGGCGGCGGACTGAGCAGGCTGAGGGTGTTATCAAAAAACTAGAGTTGGCTACAGAGGCTACTAGTACAGTCAATTACCTTAGAGAGATATGTTGTATTGCTTAGGAGGCAGAGTCTTACATAGGTAGATACCATGAGCTCGTCCCTCTGGAGTGACGAGAGAGCATTGTGTAGTCTTGGTTAGGTAGGAGCCACTCCCGTACCACTAGCAAAGGTATCACACAATCACTTCCCAGAGATTGAAGAGATACAAATCCTGGTACTGGGCCATCAGGCAAAGGTACACAATGACTAATACTAACACCATCTACGGGGAGTACCACATAGCTCTTGATTTGATAGTTTCTTGATGTATTTCGGGAGATGATGTATACACCCATATTTAGTCTTGAGACATTGATGTTGTACTTCTTGATTTTAGTATTTATGATACTTTTCCATTTTAGATATTGATGTATCTCTTTGTATCTCTAGTTATCCTTATACATTTGACATTACAATTTTGATGGTATATGATATGTGGTGATGATTATGATCTATGTGTCCATATGATGTTTACATGTGATGGATGTATTTGATTTTGATGCTATGATGATGATCATGATGATTATGAAATGATGATATGATAATGCACGATTATGGATGGATGCATTTTTATTTCTACATGATGTTGTAATGTGATGTTCTATATGTTGACGATTATGATGATTATGCAATGGCTGCAAATGATGATGCCACTAATGCACTTATGATTCTAGGATGTTTTATGAATGATGTCTACATAACTTATGTGATGGATCTTATGATGATGATATGATATGTAATGCATTTGATTTTTTTGTTCTTTTCTAATGTAAATAAATGATGCAATGAACAAATGCAAGTATGATAATGTAAATGTACGAGTGAATGGATGGATGTAATGATCATATGATGGTGCATGTGTTCTATGTGTTTATGATGCTAATATGATGATGATCATGATGTTTATGCAATGATGATGATATGATAATGTATGATTGATGATTTTATATGCTTTATGGATGATGGATTTGATTATGTAAATGATGTACGTGATGCAAATGATTGTGCTTAACTAATTTGGTAAGATTTATAAAATTCTAGGGCCTTAAGCTTAAATAAGTGATTTTTTTCCAAATTCCAAACGTTGTGGGAAGACTGTAGTAAATTGCTTATTTGTTAAGTGACACTTCACAAAACCTAACATATTTCCCAACTTTCTTGGAAATCTGAAGAGACCCACTCATTTAATCTTAGTTCACTACTTTCTTAATGCAACTATATGGCATGATTATGATTATGGAAATAAGATGCAATGCATATCCTTTTGTGTTTTTTGACGCAAATATTATGATGTAATGCATGGATGTGAATGATGTGAGAAGGATTTCTAATATATGCAAATGATGATGCAACTGATGTGCAACTAAATGAAAGTGATTCATTTTTTAATAATGTCAAATGTACTCAATCCATTGATAATAGAGATAACACCATTATGAGATTGTTTCAACTTTAAAAAATCTTATAGATACAGATGCAATACTAGCATGAATGCAATCTAAATTAAATATGCAAATCTGATATGTAAAATTTTTCATTTGTAATAGCCAATTTTTCATGCTTTTTATCATTATTGGGCCTTTAAAATGTTGAAAGTGAGTACAAACATCGATGGCATATTTTAGACCATGATGACCTGAGTACTACTTCCATGATGTTTGATATTACAAGTTAACACAAGCATCTAAGTATAATTAAACCAAGATGACCTAAGTATTGCTTGTGTAAGCAGACAAGAGTTAACCATTTTCTTATGAAAATTCATAATGTCATTAGTGATACTTTGTAGAGCACGTCCCACGACAATTTGCATAGTAATAGTGATCAACTCATTGACAGCAGACAATGAAAAATCATATTCCTTCCTAGCTCCTCTAGTTCAATACATCATTGAGGTACACCAGAGATATGATGACAAAGAATTAAAGTTCAACAGTTTGAAAATTTATGCCACAGTGAGAGAGCCATGATTCAGAAGAGCATCATCCTTTTGATTTAATTTTATTTCCAATTATCCAATGTTTTCCGATTTTCAATATTTTTCTTAATTTTTAGGCATTTTCTAAGATTTTGACCAAGAACCTAACCTAAAGACCTATCCTAGGGGCTTCGGGGGCTGATCAAAGATTAGCCTTGCCTACATTATATATGCAAAAACTAGGTAGCTCGACTAACATACACTAGTTTATTGATGGAAATATGGACAAAGGTATTGCCAATTTATTAGGATTGACCTAAGTGTCTTGGGGGATGATCAAAGATCAACCTTTCCTATGTTTAAGCTCAAAGACAACATAGTTCGACACTTGAGATGACTCTGTTTTTGAAATTTTGACTGAATTTTGACCTATTTTTAGATTTTCATATGATTTGGATGTTTGATGCATTTCTTATGGTGATTGATGTTCAATATTGAGTTGCATTGTGATTTTTTCATTTTGTTGTGTTTTTCCTACTATTGTTTGTTAGTTGGTTTAAGCTCAAACTTTATTTTCCCTGAATGAGCTCAAGATTTTTCCCCCAATCTAGGATGAGACATGACCGCAATGCTAGGATATGTACAAGAAGCTTTCAAATGATAGGCAACTTGATGGAAAAAGTGAATGACAAAAGTGAATGTTTGGCATGCTCAAATAGATGAAAAAGCTAATCTATCACAAATAGCACATGTTTCCAGGTTTTCACTACATCTTTTTATTGTACTTTTTTAAATTTTATGATTTTTTTTCTTTTTCTAATTTTTTGTTGTTACCAAGATGCATTTTTGCCAGGTTTTCATCAAGGCAACCATTTTTTCAAGACATTTTCTGATGTTTTTGGTATTTCTTCAGGACGCTTACTAATGCACTAGATGATTTAGGTGTACAATTTTTTGAGATGCAAGTTGTTGAGGAGTTCATCAAACAAACCCCCCTCTGGTGTGGATAACTGATATGCTCCTAGTCCAAAGACTGATACAATGAAAAAAGGACCTAGCCAGTTTGGTTCAAATTTTCCCTTCTCTCAATCTTGTTGATTACAAGAATTTTCTTTCAGGACTAAATCACCCACCTAAAATGTTCTAGGTTTCACTTTGTGATTGTAGCTTCTAGACATCCTCTGTTGATAGGCCTTTAGGCGATCAACTGCATGTTGATGACACTCATCCAACAATTCTAACTCTTGTAGCCTAGACACTCTATAATCCTCACCTGAAATAATCCCTTTCAATGATACTTGTAAGGATGGTAGTTCAACCTTAATAGGTAGAATAGCCTTGGATCCATATACTAGAGAATAGGGTGTTTCTCCTGTAGGGGTACAGATACTAGTTCGATAAGCCCAAAAAGTAGGGTTCAATTGAACATGCCAATCATGTCCAGCCTTGTTGATGGCTTTCTTCAAGATTTTAAGGATAGTTTTGTTCAAGGCCTCTACTTGGTCGTTTCCTTGGGGATAGTATGGTGTTGAAAACTGATGTTGTATATGGAATCTCTCACAGAGTTCTTGAACATCCTGATTCTTGAAGGGTCTGCCATTGTCTGTGATGATGGATTGAGGAATGTCATACCGGTAGATGATGTAATTTAGGATGAATGATGAATTTTTCTTTCTTGTGATGATGGTTAGGGGAACTACTTCAACCCATTTGGTGAAGTACTTTGTGACCGTGATGATAGATTTGTGTCTGTTGGATGAAGATTGGTGTATTTTACCAACAAGATCCAATCCCCGCTGGAAAAAAGGTCATGTTGATGCAAAAGGTTGCAGCTCTTATGCTAGTGCATGTATCAGGTTTCCATGAATTTGACATTTTGGGCACTTCTTGACATACTGAAATGAATCCTTCTCCATATTTAGCTAGTAATACCCCAAACATAGGATTTTCTTAGCTAAATTTAGGCCACTTGAATGTGTCACAGATACCCTCATGAACCTCTCGTAAAGCAATTTCCACTTTGTTGCGTTCTAGAAACTGAAGGAGAGTACCATCAAGACCTCATCAATAAATCACATCCGCTATTAGGGTGTGGTGAGCTACTTTTCATATGAAATTTTGTTTATGGTTCTGGGAAAGGTCAAGTTGAAGGGTATTGTCTTTTAAGTAGGCATAGATCTTTCCATAGATGGAGGTTTCAGGGTTGAGGATATGGCATATCACTTGGGATTTAGGATCGCCATAGGCAGGGTTAGACACTTTTTCTACCATTAACTCATAACATCATCATTTTTTTGGTATCTACAAGAGAGAAGCAATTGTGGCCATTGCATCGATAACTTTTTTTTCTACTCTAGGAATTTTTGCAAACTTGATTTCAATAAAGTACTTTTTGAAATCGTCCACCATTTTCTTGTATGGTAGCAACTTATCATCCCTTGTCTGATAGTAATCATTCACTTGATTTATGACTAGTTGTGAGTAATCATAGATGTGCAATTTTGTGATTTTCCATTTAACTGCTATTTTGATTCCAATGATCAATGATTCGTATTCAACTGTCTTGTTGGTGCAAGGAAACATTAATCTATAGGATTTGGGAATGGTATGTCCTTGTGGTGAGATAAACAAGATTCCCACACCTGATCCATGTTATGTTTAAGAGCCATCAAAATAAAACATCCATGGTTGAGTTGATATGGTTAGGACATCTACATCTGGAAAATCGATGTTCATTGGATGATTGTCTGGCAATGGCACTTCAGCTAGCTGATCTGTTATTGCTTGACCCTTGATATATTTTCTTTCCATGGATTGGATGTCAAATTCACTCAATATCATGACCCACTTGGCTAGTCTTCTTGTTAGGGAATCCTTGCTTAGTAGATACTTTAAGTGATCAATTTTAGCAGTTAGTTTGATGGTGTGAGTCAGCATGTAATGCCCTAGTTGTTGGGTAGAAAATACTACTACCAAACAAGCTTTCTTAATAAAGGAGTAATTGATCTCATAACCATTTAGGGTCCTACTAATATAATAAATTTCCCTTTCCTACCCTACATAATTCTCCTATGCTAATAAAGCTCCCAAATATATTTCAGTTGTTGCAATGTAGAGTAGCAATGGTTTTCCTTCAATAGGTGGTATCAGTATGGGTGGTGACATCAAATATAGCTTGAGTTGATTGAAGGAATCCTCACATTTCTCATCCCACTTGAAAGAGACATTCTTGTGTAATAAGTGGTTGAAAGGATGAGTTTTATCAACTAGTTGAGCGATGAACCTTCTGATAGACTAAAATATTCCTTGTAACGATCTGAGATGATTGATATTTTTAGGAGGCATCTCCATGATGGCTTTGACCTTTGCAGGATCCACCTCAATTCCTTTAGCTGACACAATGTATCCCAGGATTTTTGTTGATGTTACACTGAATACACATTTCTTGGGATTTAGTCTCACATTAAATTTCTCCAGTCTAGTGAAGATGTCTAGAATTTCTAGGTGTCCTTCTCTGGTGTAGAATTTTTCCAACAGATCATCTACATAGTCCTCCATAAAATTTTGCATCATTTCATGGAAGATGGTAGTCATCGCTCTCTAATAGGTGGCTCCAACAGTTTTCAACCCAAAAGGCATTACATTCCAACAAAAACTACCCCAAGGACATGTGAAGGTTGTCTTGTGTTGATCCTCAAGTGCTATTTTTATCTGATTATACCCTAAAAAAGCCATCCATAAGTGATAACATGTCATGTCTAGCAGTTTATTCTATGATGAGGTTAATGTTAGGAGGAAAATCATCTTTTGGGAAAGCTTTGTTAAGATCCCTGAAGTCTATGCATATCCTAATGTTTTTTTCTAGTTTTGATATGAGCACAATATTTGATATCCACTCAGCATAATCAATACATCTGATAAATCCCACATCCAATAGCTTTTTCAGTTTAGCTTTCACTAAGAAAGCAATACGGGGATGCATTTTCCTCAGCTTTTGTTTTACTAGTTTTACGCCAGGTGGTAATGATAAATGATGCATGATGAGTTCTAGATCTATGCCTCGCATGTCAACTTAAGACCAAGCAAATTTGATCTACCTTTCTTCAAAGAATTTAGTGAAACTGGGTTTCTCCTCTTCTGTCATGGATTCAACTAGATGCAAGGTCTTCATTGTTTCAACTATGTTGATATTGATGGATTGTGTGGGTTCAATCAGTATTGAAGATATATCTTGATAGTGTTTGGGGAGAGTGTCAAATCTTCCATCTCTTAGTGCCTCAGGGAGGTTTTCAGCTTGAGATACACTCTTTGTTTTTACTTTTTCCTAATTTAATAGTGTCATTAGATGCTTTTCACTATTAACTCTATTTCCTATATTTTTCATTTTGTAGCTGGAAGATTTGGCACTCCCCTCAAGAGCTCCATTATGAGATTCAATGATAGAACATGTGTCAAGGTTATCAGAACAAAGGAAGTTAACAATGGCATCATTATTTGGAAAAGTGGGTAGATCAAGCAAATCAGACTGGTCCCAATCAATTAATTTAGGGTGTACCAATGACATGGAATTGTTAGATTTCCAAGGACATAAGGGTTAAGCATCATGATGGAAATATCATCTAATTGTTCAATGGTAATAGCAAGGTCTAAGATGTTACTCTCTTCCAAAGTATCTATCTCCCTCAAAGAATGATCTTCCTCACTTGAGTCAAAGACATACTATGATCCAAATTCAAGTGGCCTAGAACCTGAGATTTGTCCCTTCGTAAGTGTTGGTGTATACTTTTGTACCACACAAATTTCCTTATCATGGTAAGACTCTTTAGAGAGGGAGTACCATTCATATTCATTAGAATCTATTTCATGATCCTCACTAGCTTGTAGTTGCAAGATTCTTTTGACAACCCTTTGAGTGGTTTCTTCCTTTGACTCTTTTATGTATCCCAATCCTATTTTGTTCTTAGAATTCATTGTGATGGGTTTTATTGGTTCTATGATACCTTCTTTTCTTTTTCCTACAAGGTTTGTTCCCTCATATCCCATCTTTTCCAAGATTGTCTTACCTTTTCCATATTGTTCTCTCTACACATGGGAGGTTGATGCTTGTGAAGATTCTTCATCCTTGTACAACCAATTCAAAATCTCTTTGATGTCTGATTCATCTATAAGGTGCCTGCCCTTACAAATGTGTCATCAAAGAGTGTGGTTTGTGACAATTATTGTTATGACGTTGATGGATATCCATATGACTTAGGAGAAGATGAAAGTTGTGATAAACACAAGGATTTCTCAAATGAATATTCCCCCATGCCTTTGTCTTTCAGTTGGATCTTTTCAACTTGTTTTGATAGAGCATTGAGTTGAATTTCCTTGTTTGATAGAAGGGAATCACTGACACCTTTGTCTTTTGACTGCGTCTTTTCTTTGTGTAGATTTGAAGAAGGATTTTTTTGACTTTCTTTGTTTGATGGACTAGGAATAATGACTTCCCTATTATGTGGCGCAAAAGCATCTTGAGTTGTTTTGAGTGTTGCAATATTGGGGATTGTTGGAATCAGTTGCAATAGTGACTTCCTGCCCATTAAAAGGGAATTTCAGACACTGATGATATGTTGATGGTACTTCCTACATCTCATGTATCCAAGGATGTCCCAAGAGTATGTTATATGTCAACTCTTTGTCCAATACCTAGCATATTATGTATTTGACAACTGGACCTACTTGAATGGGTAAAACGATCAATCCTTGGGAGGATCTCTCTTTATCATCATATGCTTTTATTGTGATTTTCCTTCTAGGATCAATAGCATTCTCAGAATATCCCAATGCATAGACAAGTTTTAGAGTGCATATATTTAGGCCAGCTCTACCATCTGTTAGAACATGCTTGACACAATGTTTATGGATTAAAACCTCAATGTGGAGAGCAACATTATGTGGATGAGTGGTTGAGACATTGTCAGGTTTGAAAAATGATAAGCAATGTGGTGCAATCAAGTGTCCCACCATATCTTGGAATTGGAAAACCTCTAGATTGTTTGGTATTGTGGTGGTGACTAGAGCTTGTTCTAGGATCTCTTTGTGGGATGGTGAAATCTTGAGAAGTTCTCATATGGATATTTAAGTGGGTATCTTTCGCTACTGATCAAGTTCTCATATGTTATGTTGATTTGCAGGGGTAGCAGTAATTTTGGACGTGGAAGAGGTAGCTCCTTTCAATGTTACCTTGGATTGTCCTCTTGTAATTGCATTGATTGGTGAACTATCTTTTTCTTTCCTGATTTTGATGACATTGATTTTATTTCCATTTGTGTCAAGGTTGGTGATCAGGTTTATTGGCACAAGGTCATTGATTTGACATGAGGCAGTGTTGATGCCATGGCAATGATTTTTGGTCATAACCATGTCCCTTTGGTTCTCAATTTTGATGTCTTTGATTTGAGGTTCAATTATTTCCATGCAATGAATGGTAGAATCATAAATATAGGTGTTTGATGAAGAAGACTCCCCCTTTTCATAAATTGGTAGAGCATTTTTTAACACTCCATGGTCACTATTTGTTTGGGGTCCCTCTATGAATATTTTCTTGTTATCAATTAGGTCTTGTATCACATGTTTCTGTTGACGCCAAAAATTCACGAGGTAACAGTGCCTTGTGGGAAACTCAATTCAAAGGGGGACCCTATTGCACCAAACTGAGTGACCTCTGGGTTTTAAAGAAGCCGGCTTCTTCTATACTATTTTTTGGAAAGGGCAAAGGAAGCAGATATAATGAAGCAAAGTCTAATCTAAGGCGATGCGCCAAAATATGCTGATGGGCACGATAAATCATAGATTTAAGGGCCTGAATGGTATTATTACATTCCAAAGCGTCGGAGACTTAAAGGCATAGCATAATCAATTCATTCATTGACATAAAATAGTACTGCATACATTCTTACTACTAAGAAGAGTCATTTAGACATGATTTAGATAAGCAAGCTTGTATTCAATATATAGAAGTCCTGTCAAATGAAATGCCTAAGATAGTAAAAAGCACAGTTTATAGTTCAATCAATACATGAAAAAAAATAGAAAGGCCGAACGGTTGGCACAGTCTGAAAGTTTCTTGCAAAATAAACATATAAGAAAGGCCTGGTGTCTTTTGCTATAACCAGTATCCTTTTTCTTAGAACTCTTAGATCAATCTATTGTTGGACCTTTTTTCCCTTGGAATTTTTGGACTCCTTGAAATTTTTTGGACCCTTCTCTCATTGACGGAGAGAGTATATATAGCTGGAGAGGAAAACTCCCACCGCTTTGGAACGCTATAACAGAAAAGATCTCCCAATCCCCTGCAATGATGCCAGAATCAAAAGATTTCCCATGTCGTTACAATGGCAACGAGTTAAAATGCGGCATCTGGATATTCATGTGCAGGCGCGCCCTTTGTAATGATGGCAGAGGCCCCATCCAAGCTTCGAGGCGACAAGCGCCATCCACCACTTTAGAAAACCATGACGAGCAGCACCCGCTAACACTTTCCCGCTCAGCCAGCCCATAGCCTGCCTCCATTATTAGTATAAAGCACGTGGCAGCCCGTCGCGGCCCGAATGAGAATTCCTCCTACTGCTGCCGAGGGATTGCGATGAAGCGACACGTGCTCAAGGGGGTAGGGGCTATCTTGAAGTGGGAAGAAAACTGCCTGAACCGGGTCCGAAAGACGCTTGGCAGCATTTCGCAGCCCGCTCTGTTTAGCTCTCTGCTTTGTTGGAAAAGCTGTGAAAGGTCGCCACCTGGCAGAAGGTAGGGCCCACCAAAAATAAGGAAGGTCGTGGAAGTATTTCACAGCCTGTAGCTGCTTATTTTATCTCTATAAGAAAAGTATACGATATGCCGCCACGTACTAAGATGTGGGCCCCTCTGACAATCTTAGGAGTACTGGCCCTTGTGGAAGGCTTTCGCAACCCGAAGAGAATACAAAGCAACAAAAAATAAAAAACCTCTGAAGGCGAGACACGTGGCCACCCGGTGCAGCATTTTAGGATCCGAAGGGGGAGCTGCTATCTGAAATTGTGAAGTGAGAAATGTGCAAAGGGGGAGACAAAAACCCGTCGGAGAACCGAATAAACCTGGCAATGCATAGGCCGGCACACGAACATTTACAAAAGGAACTCGAAGGGAGCTGCTTGAAAATTTATTTTAACAGTTTTTGGCGACTTATCAGGGGCGTTTCAGATAAGGAACGGAGAACCCAAAAACTCTCTAGTTCTACAGACCACAGCCTTCATCCATAGGGCGAACGGAGTCAGAGTTTGGAAAATGCAGCCTGCAAAGGCGACCATTCAATTTCGGACGGTTTTTCCATGCTGCGCAAATTCTCTTGTGCCCCGCGAAGATCAATAGCTTCCTTATGAGGCAGCACCTTAGGTAGGTTGGCGCCTGCCTGGATATGGAAAAGCAGCTGGGAAAGTGGATGAACGATTGCCTCAATATCGGCCACCGTTGGGGGGCTACTGAATTCCTTGAATGCCTCCGGGTCGTTCTCCTTTTGCTCAATAACCTCCGCGATCTGAGCAGTTGTGGCAATGGAGCCATCTTCAAGAAAGGGGGATGGCAATCCCAGCTTGCCTAACCCAAAGAAACTTCTCTGTATGCCGTCAAGAGCCTTGCTCAGAAAAGCTGCCGCTGCCTTAGTGCGCTGGAAAGCGGAATGACAATGGATGAATTTATTGGCAACCTGAGTAGCAATGTCTCGATCCTCAATGCCTGCCTTAGCAATAATTTCATCCGTGACAGAGTATAGCTTATTTAGCAAGTCCCTTGCCTTGGGAACTTTTTCCAAGATGAAACGCGGGAACTGCTCCATTGTGTCATGAGCCTCCTGATTGAGTTTTGATGCCTTGTCTATGAATCGGAGAGTAGGCTGCAGAGTTAGGCAGAAGGTCTTGATTTTCTCCCAATGAGAAATGTACAACTGCCTAATCAGCGGAGTGACTTCAGGTTGGTCAGGGGCCGGTAACGGAGAGGCTTTAAGCGAAGAAATTTTTGTTTCCCTTGAAATAAGGGCCTCGACCAATTCAGCCTTCTTCTTTTTCTCGGACGCCAACTGCTCCGCATAGCTGTTCATTTCTTTATTCCAAGTTTGTTTAGCTCGGGAGTGGTTAGCTGATTTCTCTTCCAGAGAAGCCTTTGTCTCTCGGAGCTCTTGCTCTAGCTTAATCTTTGTTTCTTGGAGCTCCTCTTCTAGCTTAATCTTCACGATTTTGAATTCAGTCTCCTTCTCCTGTACCCTTTGCTGATACTGCTCTTGTAGGCACTCTAACTCTTCACCCTTCTCTGCCATCTTCTCACTATATTCAAGGTGGAAGTGTTCAAGCTCCTCCTCTATCGACCGCAGGCTCTGTTGCGCTGCTTGGTTTTGACTCTACAATTCTTTTACTAGGTCGGGGTCAGGAACCTGGGTCTTCGCAATTTCGTCCTAAAGCCTGTTTCTCTCATTTTCTACTGTGAGCGCTCTTTCTGTCATTTGGGCGATATCTGCTTCCAAGGATTTCTCCTTTGTCTCTAGGAAGCTCACTCTTTCCTCGGCTGCCCTGAGCTGCTCATCCTTCTTCTTTAACTAGCGACCGGTTTTTAGGAAGTCAGATGTGACCACCCATTGTGTCTCCTCCATGATTTCAACCTTATCTTGCGGCCGGGCTACCTTCATGTCAAGTCCGACAGCATAGATTTCATAGTCCTCAGGTTGCATTTCTCCCTGAGGCTTGTTTATCCTTGGGTACATAGTTGCAAATTTTAATTCCTGCCAGACCTCATCATACGAAGCCTATACTCTCGGTTCGGCGGGGGCAATGTCATCCTTCGCCTTGCGTCACCTCATTCTATTTGCACGCACTTCTTTTCCACAATCTATCTGTGCTATGAACTCAGCTTGTGAGGAAACCAGCCCACCTGCGAAAGGGACACCCGAGGGCAGAGCATAGGGGTAGGTAATTTTCATAGGCGCACGCATTTGCTTCTTCTGGAGAGTAATCATTTGCGAAGAAAAGTGTGGCACGTTCCATAGCTTGGCCTGAGAGCTATCAGCGGGGCTAGACATTTGTAGTGGCTGAATTGGAGGTTCAGTCGTAAGGCCCATTGGCCCAGGGAGGATAGTTGCTGACTGGGTATCGGTGCGTTGCAATGGAAAAGGATCAGTGAGCATAGCAAAAAAAGAGTGGGGGCCAATAGGGGGAACATTTTTTGAAAGCGAGGTGAGGAAGGTCTAAGCGGCAGCAAAAGACATAAGCATGCTCGGAAGAGTAATTATAAACGGTTGGGCCTGCGAATACTGGGAAAATCCCGGCGAAAAAGCTAGACCAGAAGCAGAGGGTGGAGGGTTTGGACCAACGGAAAGAGTGGCTGACGGAGCAGGGGCGGATACAAAAGAATGAGATGTAAGAGAGGAAGGAGCGAAATGTACCTGCTGGCTGGTCAGAGATGGCTCCAGGATCGTTCGTGACTTGCTCGCTAACTTAGGCATTTGACTAGTAGCGGGCACTTCTCCTTCGGCGGGTTCATGTGAAACTGTTCCGATAACACTTTCCGTGCGCTGCCTTTTCGCAGGTGGACATTCACTAACCTCAGCCGCCGGATCCCCCTGCTGAGGCATTAGTCTGACTGGTTTAGCGGCCCATGTGTGTGTAAGTGAGCCTCTTGATATATTAAAGCAGACATTAGTGCCCACATAGGCGGCATGCCCGACGACATTGCCTCCTTGCGCAGAAGAGGATGATACTGTCGTTTCTTCCTCCTGTTCCTCGGATCCCTCTGCTTCTTCGCTCCGGTCAGCACTAGAGATCAGGCTAGTATGGCCCTCATCCCACCATCTTTCAAATTTCTGGTCATCCTTTACCTGATTATAAGGAGCTTTCAACTGTGCTATTTCCTGGCGATATTTCTAGAAAGCCTTTATTTTTTCATCACTCCATTCCTCGCCCACCTTCAACATGTTATACATGTCGTGCTCTATCGAAAGGTTGTCCCTGGCCATGGCCACTAGAAATTAGAACTTGGGCCATGGGCCCCTAGTGTTTGGCGTAGGGATTTGTGCTAATTCAACAAAATCTTTGTCTTTATTAGTCTGCTTATTACGGAGCTTCTCCCAGTATGGCCGGGGAACATGGGTAACCTTCATATGTGGCTCTGGCAGGTCGTTGAAAGGGTTGTAATCCCATTTATCATTTACCAGTACCAACCCTAGCTGTGCCAGCTTCTCCCCTAGCAACTTGTGTGCTTGTTTTTTAACCAGCGTTACCGACTTGAAACTCTTCAGGCAAGTGAAGAATCCCTTCCTCTTGACACTTTTGCAACTACAGAACATGAAATCGATGACACACACCTATCAGAAAACCTCCAGCGCGAGCACTCTATCGGTAATGCAAGCCGAGAGCAGGAAAGGCTTACTAATAAAACCCCGCATTCGAAGGATTGTGAAATCCTTGCCTAAGAACCAGTCACAGGCAGGGGTGTAGCTTTGTAGAAATCCAGTCTGCTCAGTGTTAAGCCAGACAATATCACCTTTTCCAATCAAATCATTCAAAACTAGAGCTATGAAATAGTCCATGAAGGCATAATAGTCATATGTTGCAGAAAGGAAATGTGTCCATGTAGACACCGACTTTCTTTTGTTCTGCTCATCAAAAATTCATAGCGGAAGGAATCGGGCGAAGATATCCAAATTCTGGTGCAGGAACATGTGGACCAGGTAGGAAAGAAATCTAAATTTCTTTTTCGCCTGATAATTCTCTATTTGCTGTATCATTTCTTCAACCATGAACTGAGCAAAATCATACCAGAAATGCTCATGCTGCTTGCGAAACTACATTGCGGGGCCCAGCTAAAAAGCCTCGATCTTCTCATCGGAATCTCGACCGCAAACAAATGCTAGCATGGATATGGGGTCCTGGAGATCATTGCGGAATGAACCATGCGATAGTGGGATACTTGGTGCCTTAGCGGACGCAACACCTTTCTTATTAGTCTCTTCTAACAAGAAATCAGAGCCGGTTTTCATCATTTTCCATATTTTTTCCCCCTTGCTTGTGCAGAAATGCTCGATATTCTCCTTTCTTATTCTTGGGTCAGGGATACATAACATATGCCAGATGGCTTCTGGGCTGATCTGAACCCTTAAATTGTGACCTTCAATGCAATGGGTATGTGGATTATAGCGTTGAAAAGCCGCGTCGACCACCTCCGGGCGATAGTGTACCAACGAGACTATATATTGTGGGAGGCCGCTAAGCCAGACTTTACTTGCCATGGCTTGGTCTGCCTTTGGTGCCAATAACCTTGCACAAGCCACCTCCCTGAGAGATTTAGGGTTCTTGGCAAGCTTCGGGTCGTAGATATTAGCCCACTTTTCTCTAACATTTTTTGGCCTACTCCATTCCTTGGGTTTTTCCAGCTCCTCTGTGTTGGCCCTTCTCGTCTTCATGGGTATAACAGGAGTGGCATATGCTACATCATCGTACACATATACCTCGTCCGAAGAACGAATGGATGTATATAGTTCCTGGCTAATCTCCTCCTACACCAGTTGAGCTGAAGATTCTGACATTTTTTTTCGCTGTAGAACTTGTAAGCTTCCTGGCCCGCGAATCGCTTGCACTGGATATACAGACAGAAAACACTTTGCACCTTCCTTGCGTTGCAAAAAGACTTTGAAATACTGAGCCATTTCATGCAATAATAGCAACTTCCCAAGGTGGTAGGCGAAAGCAAGGCTTTTGCATTTAATTCGGCATGTACCGGTAGTCTGGCAACTCGTGCTAGATGAATTGATTGCTATTCTGAGGTGGCCGAATTTCATCATCATATTGAGGCGATTGTGTGATACGCCTTGATCTCCTTGGGAATTGAGCTTGCAACTGGCCCTCTCCTCTTGCGTTAGCATGTACCGGTAATTAATATCTTGGCTAGAATGATTACGCCAAGCAAACGATCACGGCCTGAAGAGATACGAGTATCGCCTTGGGCTCTGTGATGCGTTTGAGATTTGACACCATAGCATACGGCTATACGTCCCTTCACCAACAAGTGCCACCTTTTTAAAGCTTACTTAATTAGCTTCATTTAATTAAGCACACCTTGAGCCATGCTATCGTGTATGTATCAGCTAAAAATGTGAGCAAACTCAGACTCGGCCTTCGAGATTGCAGCCAGTATACATCACGTTTCTTACAGGCAGATTGGCATATGTCCTGTCAACTTTTCTATAAATAGCCCAGTAGATAGCAAGCAAACATACTTAGCGTTTAAGAAGTGATAGGCCAATAGAAGATTGATAAGCAAGTATTTTCATAGGTTAGGGGGTGAGCAGATTTTGACATTACTTAGCAGACTTAGGGATAGTGTTAGGAGAGATGGATACCCCTATTCACCTAACCTCGTTCAAATCACAGACGGCGTTTGTAGGTGAAATATCTACTAGAAGGCTCAAAAGAATGACAAAGAACAAGCACTCGCTGGTTTTAGTAGCCATTAAGTGGGTTCTAGGCAAGGACTGCGTTGAATATGAAGATAAGTATCGGGTGAACACCGACGTGTGCTTGCACTTTGTAGCGTCCATGCTGGACATTTGTGTTCCCCGGCCGCTTATCTTGAAGCTGGTCAAGGAAATATTCTCGAAGAAGTACCTGAATGGGCTCGACGAGGTTGTTACACATGCAGCGTATGGGATAGGCCTGCCAACAGCCGGCGACCTGCGTCGCTTTATCAAAGAAGAAGCTATCGTCGTTTGGTTGCCATTCCTGAGCGGATTCTGCCTGCAGACCCATGGCCAGCACCAACAAAGGGTTACTCAAGCCCTACACTTCCTGTTCAGGAGTTACAATGTGATACCCTTCTATGATGTAGAATGGTATACTGACTTCAGGGACCTGGTGTATCTACCACCGATGACGGCTGTGTTGAATGATGCTGCCAGTGCTGCCGAGGAGCCCGTGGACGAGGAGGAAGCGGATGCTGCGGTAAATGCGTCGGTTGCTGCCAGCCATTCCTTCGGATAGATGACCCCCTTGCCTTACTGTCTGATAATGCAACTCACCTATTCCAGATAAGTCTGATAAAAGGCCATCATATATATATATATATACTCTGATACTTGTATATTTTGAAAATCGGCATCTTAGCCATTTTGTAACCCAGGAACATATATATATATAAATATATACTTTTCTCTTTAAGTGAAATCTATGCTCCTGTTTGCTTCTATGTTTAATTTTCTGGGTTTTCCAATCTTGTATGCTTTTTCTCCATGTACGAGTGTATTTTGTATAAAGCATCTCTGTTGTTTTTATCTGGCACCTATAATAAGCAAATGCATAGAAAGACCACTGATTCCGCAAAATAACAAGCCGAAAACACGAAAGGAAAACAAAAGCATTATTTACAACTGTACAAGGTAGGGCTTAATGCTTAATGAAACAATTTAAGGTGAATCCCATTAACCGGGATTCCCAGCGGCTCTTGTTCCATATTTTTCAGCTCAAAAGCATTGTGTTGCATGCACCGAATGATTTTGAAGGGTCCCTCCCATAGGCAGTCAAACTTACCATGCTGACCTGGCCTTGCAGCCTTGCTGTCATATTTTAGCACTAAGTCTCCACTTTTTAGGCCTTGGTCGGAAGCCTTTTTGTCAAACCACCGTTTGACCACCTGTTCACGGCTTGTCATTGCTATTAGGGAGTTCTCCCTTTTTTCTTGTACTTCTAGTAGTTCGGCAAGCCAAACCTCCATGGCATCATTTTGTTCTATCTCAAGAGATTTTAATAACTGTATCGCCAGGATCTCCATAGAGATAGGTAATAGTGCCTCTTTCCCATATACTAGCTCATAAGGTGAAGCCTTGAGGACTTGTTTAGGAGTTATACGGTTGGCCCAGAGCACTTTTCAGAGATTTTTGTGCCATTCCCTCTAGTGTTCTGAGCCAACCTTTTTTAGGAGTCGGACTAAACTTTTGTTTGTCGACTCGGCTAGGCCATTTCCCTATGGATAATAATTTGATGATTTTTTAAGGAATATGCCATTTTTTAATGCAAAGTGACATACCTTTGTACCTACAAATGCTCTGGTGTTGTCCAAAATTATTGTCTTCGGAGGGCCGAACCTTGTCACCAGTGTTTTGAGGAAATCTACAATCTCTGTTTATGTTGCCTCCTTAAGGGGAACAACTTCCACCCACCTTGTAAAGTAGTTTGTAGCTGTTAATATCCACCTATGTCTGGCACTAGAAACTGGGTTGATCATTCCGATGAAGTCCAGACCCCATTGCGCAAATGGTTCATCCACCACGATAGGTTTGAGGGGCATCGCTGAGTTCTTTCTTTTGTCAGAGAAGAACTGGCATTTTTTACAAGCCCTTACCAGAGAGTAGGAATCATTGAAGAGTGTAGGCCAGTAATATCCAGCTCGCAGGACCTTGATGGTGGTAGTTTTAGCGGAGAAATGCCCACCTTCGTCGCTATTGTGAAAAGCGTCGAGAATCCTCTGCGCCTCCTCTGTAGTAACACATCGCAGGAGCACACCATTGAAATTTATTTTGAAAAGAATTCCTTCTATCAGCGTATATCCGCAATTCTGTAGCCAGTAATACCTCATTTTTTGGGAAGAGAGACCTGGCAGATACCTTCTGGTTTGCATGAAGTTCATTCTATCTGTCAGCCAATCATCTTCCAATCTAGATTCATTTATTAGGATGAGCTCTGGCTATTTCTCTTGAAAATTTGATCCTTTTTCAGCATTAGGTTGATCGGCCTAATCATTCCCGCAAAATTAGAAATAAATTTGCTTACGAAATTTACTTTTCCCAGAAAAGACTGGGCACCTTTCTTATTTACCGGAAGGGGAAGCTCCTTTATAGCCCTTACTCGTTCGGAGTCAATTGAAATACCTTCCTTAGACACAACATGCCCTAACAGCTTACCCTGAGGTACCCCGAACACACATTTCTTTGGATTTAGGGAAGCCCAGAACTCCTGGCACTTTTGAAAAACTAATTCTAAATGATCAAAATGATCATCTTTAGATTTAGAGAACACAATAAGGTCATCCAAATAGATTAGGATAAACTTGTTGATCAGTTCGCTGAATGCGATGTCCATAGCTCGCTGGAAAGTTTCCCCTGCATTAGATAAACCAAAAGGCATTTTAGCATATGCAAATGTTCCCCACTTGGTGGTGAACATAGTCTTGTGATGATCCTCTTCTTTGACTCGAATCTGGTTATAGCCAGAGAAGCCATCGAGCAGAGAGAACATTTCCGATCCTGCGACAGTCTCGAGGATCGACTCCATAGAAGGTAATGGATAGTGATCTTTCAGAGATGCTCTATTCAGGTCTCGGAAGTCCATGCATAAGCAGATATCACCATTCTTCTTTCAGACTGGTACCAGATTTGATACCCATGTACTATGTTTGATCGGGAAGACAAAACGTGACTCTATGAGTTTGGTTAGCTCTTGTGCCATCAAGGCCTCAACTTTGGGGTTAACTGGCCGCTATTTCTGTCAGACTGGTTTCGCACCTTCTGTTAGCTCAATAGTATGTTGAATGATGCCAGGATCGTAACCCTCTAGATCATCGTAGGACCAGGCCGCTACTCCATATTTTCCGCATAAACTGATAAGCCTTTCTCTATCTTGCTGTGAGACATCTTTTCCGACCCGAAGATTCCTATCATCGGAGACTCGAAGGTTTTCATAATCACTTTTATCTGCCACAAAATTCCACTTATCATTTCGAGCGTCACTATAATCGAAAAAAATTTCAAGAGTAACCAATCCTTTCGGAAGCTTATTTGACTTTAGCTGCATAATTTTTCCTTCGTAGGCTTCTTCGATCTTTGGTTGAAGTTTATCAGCAAATTCCCCTGAATGTTGAATAAACGAAGCGATGTGCTCATCGCTCTCAAAGACCTGCCAACTCTGATCATTGTCGGGGATTGCTGGTCGGACAAGCACTCGCACTGAATATTTGTTCCAAAGCAAGTCAGAAACAGGGTCAAACTGGGAACCAATCACTACCATGCGATCTGCATCGCCATTCTGCATTCGGGGAACGGTCAGGATGTTGAAAGCTTCAAAAATTTCTACAAAGTCCCAAATTCGATGCCGATAGGATCTCATGCGGATATTCTTTGTTGCTGAGATTCCTCAGACCTGATTAACTACCAGTTCTGAATCTCCAAACACAATCAATTGCTTGATACCCATTCGTTCTGCTAGGCTTAGGCCTTGGACTAACCCTTCATATTCAGCCTCGTTATTTGAACAGGCGAATTGGAATCAGAAAAACCTCAACAATTTCTCATTTTGTGGGGATATTAGACATATCCCTGCTCCAGCTCCAACTTTGCTCCTTGCTCCGTCAAAATACAAAGTCCATAGCTCATTTGCTTGGTCATCGTATGATTCTTTGGCAACCTTTGGAAGAGCTTGGTCTTCATCATAAATTACATATGTGCCTAATCCAGTAGCATGATAATTTCTGAAAGGATCATTATTCATGTGTTCACTCAACAGGGCATCTTCATCATCATTTCTATCTCTGCTCACCCTCTCCTCCTCTAGCAGTTCGACATTGAACATGTCTTGCTTGGTGATGGAGGTATGTGTGGCCTCAAAATTAATTAGGGCCTCATTCGCCACGTGTTCAGAATGTAGAGCCTCTGATTCTATCTTCATTTTTGCACCATGCTTGGTCCTAAGTATTAGATGTGACCAATCTAAAGACAAATATCCACCCACCTTTGAGGTAAATTCTCGGGATAGACAGAGACCGAACATATGAGGAACATCTATGATCACTATATCTTGCGAGACCGTGATACTTGGGCAGGCAAATAGAGTTAACGAAAGTGCTTTGATGACACCCACAGTATCAACTTTATTTCCATCTAGCTACATCACCCCCTTCCTCATAGGTTCATAGCTGAGTCCCAGGGCTTCGACTATCAGTTTTGGCATAACCGTTGTACTAGCGCCAGAATCAATCATAACATTGTGCAATAGCTTTTTGCCTACAATGAGAGTCAAGAAGAAGGGTTGAGGTTTTGGCCTACCTCCGCCTTGAGTATGGGGTTCCTTTGCTTTATCTGTAGGAACCTTAGTTGTTGGCATTTGATAAACCATCTCCACATCGGCAGACGGCTCTCTTGGTGCTGAGTTGATCTCTTGTTGGAGCGCCTTTTGTAGCATAGTTTTCTATTCCGGGATAGCTAGAATGTCCCATAAAGACACATTAGCGGATGATTTCTTCAATTGCTCGACCACATTGAAAGGTGAGGAGCTCGGAGATTTCTGCTCCTTTTTTCTTGTTATAATAATTTCCTTCCGTGGTTGAGAAGACAAAGAGATGGTCGAAGTGCCAGGAATTTGATCGGACACTCCTTTGCGTTGTGGGCTGTCTGAAAGTGAAACAACGGGCTCGCCAGTGAATCTCCTTTTTGATCGTGTGTTATAGTCGGACTGTACCTGTGGCATTTTGGCTGTGGACATATCATTTGCAAACACCATTTCCTCATCCTCCATCCATGAGAAGAGCGCATGATCAGGAACAATATCAAACTCTTGCTCTAAGGACATTCCTTGCATTTGCGCAGTAAGGACCGCATTTTCCATTGCTGAGGCATATATGTATTCTCCATTTTCTGTCGCAGTACCTTGACTATGTTGCTCTGCTACCTTTTGTTGTAAGTTGCCACGTGGACAATTTCGGGGCATATGCACATCATTGCAAGGGAAGCACCATGGATTGATCTCATCAATGAGATTATTTTGTCCCGCAGTTAATTCTCTACTTGAGCTTGGCGACGCACCTGCCAGCGGCGTAGGCACCGAAACCATTTGGTTTGTAGCCACCGTGGCTGGATTAGTGCAAGGTGCATTCTGATATTGATTTTAGTGATAGGCAGGGCGCCCACCTTGATAGTTTTGATATGCGGGCCATGGAGGCATTGCTTGGTTCTGCTTGAGAGTTGTTATGTCATTTGCCATAGTTCGCAACATCTCCTTGAGGTCGCCCATTTCATCCTTGGAAGCACCCAATATAGAGGCCAAGTTTTCAGGAGCGGCTGCATATGAATACATTGACTGGGGAGTTGCTAGCGCACTAGTTGATGCGGTTTCTGGTGCAGAGGTCGATATCTCAGGAAATATCGGCACAATAGGTCGAGGAGGCAATTTACCGCAATCTATTAAATGATTCTCCGCCTTGATAGCGGTAGCATAAGCATCTGGTAGAGTGGCCCTGCCCAAGGACTTAATCATCACAGAAATGTCGGGATTAATGGATTTTAGATAAAATATGAATGCCAGTTCTGGAGTCGGGCGGATAGTCATAGGAATCCTCCACCAATTTAAGTGAAATCGGGCATTGAAATCGGTCAGAGCCTCCTGGGGCACTCGTCTTATGACCGAGAGCTGATAATATAACAAAGAACAATCTCCGTCATTTGAGAACCTTTCATAGAACGGATCTCCGAGGTCATCCCAAGTGCGAATGGTATGAGTCAGTGTTCGGTACCAATCCAGAGCTTTGCCTTTGAAGGACGCAGCAAGGAGCCTCAGGGCTACGTTTTGCGCTGTAATACTATGTACCAGACATACATCCGCTACATCTTGCAAATGTTCTGTTGGCTTTTTTGTGTTATCTCCGGCAAATTTGGGGAGAGCTTTCAGGGCCGAAACCGGGATAGTGCCCCAAACAGCAGGCGCTACCGGAGCTACCAGGGGACTTCCAACATCCCATGCTACATAGTTTCTATTCGCGGCTGGCAACATGATGAGAGGAAAAGGTGGTGGGGATGGAATGGTTACTAACTGATTTGCGGCCTGGGCTGTTCCTAGTGGAGGTACTAGCAAACCTGTGTTATTTGCAGTTTGGGATCTAGTTACAGGCCGATGGCTCATACACCCCTCTATAAGATAATTTCATTAGTTCAGGTCCCACCGGGCGTGCCAGAAAAAGGTAACCAACTGTTGATGCCAAAAATTGATGAGGTAACAGTGCCTTGTGGGAAACTCAGTTCAAGGGGGACCCTATTGCGCCAAACTGAGTGACCTCTGGGTTTTAAAGAAGCCGACTTCTTCTATACTATTTTTTGGAAAGGGAAAAGGAAGAGGATATAATGAAGCAAAGTCTAATCTAAGGCGATGCGCCAAAATATGCTGATGGGCACGATAAATCATAGATTTAAGGGCCTGAATGGTATTATTACATTCCAAAGCATCTGAGACTTAAAGGCATAGCATAATCAATTCATTCATTGACATAAAATAGTACTGCATACATTCTTACTACTAAGAAGAGTCATTTAGACATGATTTAGATAAGCAAGCTTGTATTCAATATATAGAAGTCCTTTAAAATGAAATGCCTAAGACAGTAAAAAGCACAATTTATAGTTCAATCAATACATGAAAAAAAATAGAAAGGCCGAACGGTTGGCATAGTCTGAAAGTTTCTTGCAAAATAAACATATAAAAAAGGCCTGGTGTCTTTTGCTATAACCAGTATCCTTTTTCTTAGAACTCTTAGATCAATCTATTGTTGGACCTTTTTTCCCTTGGAATTTTTGGACTCCTCAGAATTTTTCGGACCCTTCTCTCGTTGACGGAGAGAGTATATATAGCTGGAGAGGAAAACTCCCACCACTTTGGAAGGCTGTAACAAAAAAGATCTTCTAATCCCCTGCAATGATGCCAGAATCAAAAGATTTCCCATGTCGTTACAATGGCAACGAGTTAAAACGTGGCATCTGGATATTCATGTGCAGGTGCGCCCTTTGTAATGATGGCAGAGGCCCCATCCAAGCTTCGAGGTGACAAGCGCCATCCACTGCTTTAGAAAACCACGACGAGCAGCACCCGCTAACACTTTCCTGCTCAGCCAGCCCATAGCCTACCTCCATGATTAGTATAAGGCACGTGGCAGCCCGTCGCGGCCCGAATGAGAATTCCTCCTACTGCTACCGAGGGATTGCAATGAAGTGACACGTGCTCAAGGGGGTAGGGGCTATCTTGAAGTGGGAAGAAAACCGCCTGAACCCGGTCCGAAAGACGCTTGGCAGCGTTTCGCAGCCCACTCTGTTTAGCTCTCTGCTCTATTGGAAAAGCTGTGAAAGGTCGCCACCTAGCAGAAGGTAGGGCCTGCCAAAAATAAGGAAGGTCGTGGAAGCATTTCACAGCCTGATGCTGCTTATTTTATCTCTATAAGAAAAGTCTACGATATGTCGCCACGTACCAAGATGTGGGCCCCTCTGACAATCTTAGGAGTACTGGCCCTTGTGGAAGGCTTTCGCAACCTGAAGAGAATACAAAGTAACAAAAGATAAAAAACCTCCAAAGGCAAGACACGTGGCCGCCCGGCGCAGCATTTCAGGATCCGAAGGGGGAGCCGCTATCCGAAATTGCGAAGTGAGAAATGTGCAAAGGGGGAGACAAAAACCCGTCGGAGAACCGAATAAACCTGGCGATGCATAGGCCGGCACACGAACATTTACAAAAGGAACCCAAAGGGAGCTGCTTGAAACTTTATTTTAACAGTTTCAATTGCCAACAATCCTTTATCATATGACCCTTGTTTTGATGATAAGCACAATAGCGGGCATCGCTCCACCAAGATGGTTTTACTTGTGGATCCCAATTCGTGCTTCTAGTATCATGGTAATTTTAGCTTCAATAAGTTCCTTCAAGGCTGATTCCAAGGATTGTCCCAATGGTGTGAATTTCCTTTGATTAGATGATGTTCGATATGGTGGTGGCCTAGACTCAGCATTACTCTGATTATTGGTTTGGTTGACATTTTGGTTGTTGCTTTGGTTGTTGGGGGTATTGTTGTTCTAATTGGTTTTGGTGGTGGTTATTGTTAAGTTGAAGACAAGTTTCGTATTTTGATTTTCAACAATGCCATCATTGTTACTCACATTCTTGTTTCATTTCCAGAACTTCAGTTTCTCACCACTATTGTAGTTATGGGATGAATTTTACACATTTTTTTCATTGTAAATCATGATGACCCCTCTCTTGACCAAGGCTTCTTTGATTTTAATTCCATTCTTGATCAATTTTTTGAAGGTAGGGGGACATTGTAATTCCAATATGTAACTCATCTCATCATTTAGGTTGTTGATGAATATTTCTATCTTTTCCTTTTTAGGAATGAGATGAGAATATCTTGCAAATAATCTTTCCATTTTTGTAGAAAAACAAGGAATGACTCGCCCTTTTTCTCTTTCAATTTGCAAAGGTCTTTCATTGTTATATCATGTTGGATGTTGTAAGAATTGTATACACCTAAAAATGGTCACATCACATTGTCTGGAAATTAATTAAATATTTTTAATATTTAATTAAATCTTCGAATTCCATCTATGTATAAATAAATTTAAATAATTTATTTATATTTGTTCATTCTTTTATTTCGATTAAATAAATAAGTTTATTTAATCATCTTTTTGTATTCATTTCTTAATTAATTAAATAAATATTACAATTTATTTATATTAATTATTTATTTATTTTTTTTAGACTGCAGGAATCGGGTAGCACAACCCCCTATAAACTGCAGTGCGCCTGGTAAACTTTTTAACGTGACCGGTGGCGCTGGCACGGCACGCCCTCCGGTACCACAGGACGGGGGAGACTAGAACTCGTGACCAACAGAGCCGCAACAGAATTACTTAGCCAACCGAGCTAGGGCCCCCGCCCATGACTATTTATATTAATTATCATATAATCTTAGTTTGAATATTTTATTCAAATAAAGATTAAAATATTCTTCTTTTCTTCTTAATATCATTTATAATTAAATAATTCAAATATTTAATTAATTCCTCTAATTCGATTCTAATATCTATTCATAATTAAATATTCCAAAAATATTTAATTAATTCTTCTAATATTTCATATTCTTCTAAAGTCATATCATAATTAAATATCTCAAAATATTTAATTAAATCTTCCATAGTTTTTTAAATCAAAAATCAAAATTCATTAAATGAAATTAAATAAATTTATTTATTTATTTAATTTGGGATTATCTTCAACATTCGGGAAGCAAACGGTCAAAACAGAAAATTTAATTTTCTCTGTTTCTGTGCAGGCTTGTTCCCGTGGGTTGAAGACAGGAATCCATCCTTCTCTCCAACCTCTCAACCTCTTCCATTTTCCTCTCAACTTCTCCATCTCTCACCTTTCAATTCTACCAGAAAATCTCACAGCCGTAGATTCTTGCCAGCCGGGATTGTGCCTGCAAAAATCTATAAATATGACTGTCGGGAACTCCAAAATCATATAGAAGTTTTAAGCAAGTAAATTATAGTCAAATTGCAAGTAGTATAAGCATTCATAGCATTCATAGCATTCATAGAATTCACAGTACTTTCATAGCATAGAATCATAGTAATCATAGCATAGAATCATGACATCTTTCATTCATAGCCCCTGTGCATAATCCACAGCCCCTGTCCATATCCGTGAGCATTTCCATATTCATAGCATATAGGATAGAATTTTCTTTTGCATAACTCATTCTACAGTAGCCATTTGGAGAAGCTGACTTTATACAAAATCTGAGAGCAGCAGCTTCAAATCTCTGGAGATAGAGGAAGATGGAACGCTTCTGAAGATTATCTTTATTTCTTTGTTTAAATTCCTTTAGTATAATGTTTCATTTTGTGTTTTTTTTTTCAATTAGATTACTCATATAAACATTAACTCAAGAATATTGGGTGATGAACTTTTTGACCAATTCTTCAAAGGTGTTGATTGGTGGTGTAAGTTTAGAAAACCATTCAAGGCATGTTCATCCTAGACTATGTGGAAATAGCCTCATCAAGTAAGTCTCCTCATGTGAAAATTCAAGACTCATGGTTCGAAATTCCCTTATGTGATCTATTGAATCCTTTTTTTCCATTGTATTTACCATACTTTGTAAATTCACAATGTTTGGGGAAAGGAATCATGTTGATAGATTGATCGAAAGGGTATTTACAAATGTCTTGTATCAAATATTGTCTTGAGGTTCCCCTTTGCATATCAAGAATTTTTTGTTGAAGGTTTTTCATTTGATGAGTCAAGGAAACCACTTGTTTTGTTTCTTTTTTGGGATTTTTGGGAGGTGCTTTCAATGTATTGACATCAAAGTCAAGTGAAATTTTGATGCCTTGATTTGCCAACATTAAGAGATATTTTTCTCTGTCCCTTTTGAAAATATTTTCCAAGAATTTATGAAAATTGGGATCTTGTTTCACTTGTTGGATGTCCTCCTCATTTATTTCATCCCCTTGAGTGTTGTGGATTCCATGAAAAGGATTTTCTTCCACTTTAGCCATGTTGCTTTGGATTTCACTATTTTGAGTTTCAATGTTGGGAGATTCGATGTCAAGAATTTCACTACTTTGAGTTCCAATGTTTTTCGTCTCAATGTTTTGGGTTTTAATCTCTTTTTCCTTGAGTCTCCTCTTTTGTAACCTTGTTTGAATAGGTATACAAGTGTTATACTTTGACTAAACTTTGATCTTTTTTTGAGATAGTTCCAAGGAGTAAAAATAAGTTGAATAGAATGACAAATTCTATTGATGGGACTAAGTTTGATTTGATTGTATGGCTTTGTTTCGTGATGAAAGGATGATAAATCTTGATGATGAAACTAAGCTTGAAAATCAAAGATATGATAAGTTTGAATGATCTAGGCACCTTGAGATGTTTAGATCTAGGATTAGGTTGGAGGATTCCACTTGTAGAGGTCAGTTCGTAAAAAGATTATGGTTCCTATACAAGATACTCAAACCTTTGGAAAAGCCTTTGATTTTGACAATAGTAAAAGATGTATAATTCGAGATTGTTCTTCGAAGCTCTTTTGTAGAAATTGAAGGTCAATCTTTCTCTAAAGTCATAGAGGGTTGAGAGATGCTTTTGATGTTCTTTTGGACTAAGATTTCTAGACTTTAGTTTTTGGATTTTAATCTTTTGTGAAATCATTGGGTAAAGCACATGTTTAAAATATGTTGTATTTGAGAAAAAAATTTGGATTGAAAGAGATTCTGAATTTTGGTTGAAACTGTGAAATAGGACACAAAATCAACTCTCGGGTTTTTGCATTTAATGGATGTGCCAAAATAGAGCCTAGATGCGCTATAACAGAAGGTCAATGTGTTGGAAAATTCAGTGAATGTGCTATAATAGAGCACATATGCACTATAACAGAGGGTCAATGTGCTAGAAAATGCAATGAATGTGTTATAACAGAGGGTCAATGTGCTATAACAGAGCCTGGATGCACTATAATAGAGGGTCAATGCACTGATTTGGGAAAATGTCATGGTTTTCTTGCAAGTTTGATTTTTTTAATTTTTGATTCAAAGAATTAGTTGTTTCCAAGGATGTTTTCTGAATCAATGTTCTCACTTTCAATGTGTGATGTTTTGTTTGAAAAATTGTTCAAAAACACATTAGTAAGACACATCAAATATGCATAAAATTAGGTTGTGTAGGACTATATTCATCAGATTCCCACTTGGATTTTACTCTAGTTGCTCTTACTTCTAGTGGAATGATTAGATGTTTACCCCACTGGCTCCCCTCTATGACACTCACTTCTTGAGGTAGCCAAGCATCAATATCTATGAATCTCCCATGGCATATTTTTCACCTCTACTAGAAGCCACAAAAATGTGGGACGGCTTCAAAAGGATTTTGGCCTTGCTAAACAAAGGGTTTTAATATATTAATTTTGTTTGTGGAGGATCATCCATACGGAAAGAGACCATTGTTTCCCTTCTTGTCGAAACAATCCTCGTGATACTTGAACTTTTCTCAAGTACCCACATTTATATCCTGGTTGGAAGTCACTTGGATTTAGTGTGTTACCGGTTGGGTTGTTCCCTTGGGTGATTACATTTTCCCACAAGGCAAGCCCTCTATGGATAAACAAAAGTGAGCAAGTATACCCATAGTTCGATCAATCTTTGTTTGTGTAAACAAAGAGAGAGCACACATAATATACTCCACTCACACTCACAAATAAACATGAATGGGTCTGAATTTTTGGTCACCCAGTTAAGGGGAGAGAATATGCCTACCATTCATCAAGCATGAAAGACATGGTGTTCTTTAATCCTTTTTAATTAAACTAGATTCCTAATTTAACCAAAAAGAAAGAATTTAAATGACTCCAACCCCTGCATAGATCATTAGTAGTTTGATAAATTTGTCTTTGATCAGCATATCACCCACCTGCAAGTAGAAAATAGTAATTAATTCTCAAGATTTTAAAATTTTGTAACTTTTAACTGATGCACTAAAATAGTCATCCAATGTGCTAAAATATTAGTTCAATGCATTAAAACAGTTATTCTATGCACTATAAGAACTAATAAACGTGCTAAAAGAATTAATGAATGCAATAAAAGAAATGATGAAAGCATTAAAAGAATTGATGAATGCACTAATTTTTTGATTGAAAGCACTGAAAGACTCCTTGAACACGTGAATAAATTTAGAGGATGCATGAAATGAACTTTCGCATGCACCATAATAGAGATTTGATGTACCAAAAGAATTTTCATATGCACCATAACAAAGATCTGATGCACCAAAAGAACTGTCGTATGCTCCGTACTAGAGATTTGATGCATCAAATGAACTATCATATGCAATGTAACAAAGATCTGATGCATTGAAAGAATTGTCATATGTGTTGTAACAAAGATTTGATGCATCAAAAGAACTTTTGTATGCACTAAAAGAACTCACAATCGTGCTAAAACGTCATGTCCAACCTATTTACAAGCATTTTTCCAGAAAATTTGTTAAGTGTGAGGTTGGGCCCCATGATGGGCACCATTTTGTGTGTGTGTTAAATGTGGGAATATTAGTAAATCAACACAAACCTTAATGAAACAAATTATATCAAAGATTTGAATCAAACAAACTACTCTACTTTGTAGTTTAAATAGATCTTTTGAGAACCTCTCATTGTTCTCTATTTCTAAGGATTTATTAAACCATTTGGCCCTCAAATTTCTATTTGCATAATGGTTGTTAAAATGACAACTTAGAAAACAAGATTTGATATTTAATATGAAAACTAATGCAATCTCTACATGAAATTATGTGATGAAAATTATAATGGAGATTATGATAAATAAACAAGAGGAGGTGGATACTATGGTATTGAGCTATATGATTCTACATATGCTCAAATGCAAACTAAAAATGAACTAATGTAAAATAAAACTATGATGCAAGATGTAACATAAAATGCAACTATGAAGCAACATATGAATCTAAGATGTAAATGAAAAACAAGACATGATGTTATATGTAACTATAAGACTCCAAAATGCTCCAAAGCTCCAATGATATTCCTACATGATAACACTATTCAAAATGTTGATGCCAACTACAATGGAAAAGGGTTGTATTTATATGATTTTTCAATCATCTTGTGAGGTGGCAAAGATCAACGGTCTAGATTTGAATAAGAAGAATGGATAGTGGAGATGGAGAGAATCGGGAATGTGTCCCCTTAACCAAAGACAACATGCCAAATGGATGGAGGAATCTCTTGACCAATAGCAACATGCCAAATGGATGTGAAACTCAAGTGTGGGAAGAAAAGACCATGTGCTTGAAATCTTGTTGACCTAAGTGTGTGAAGAATAAGACATGTGCTTGAGGATAATTCTAATTTAAAATTTAGAATTATTTAATTTCATGTTACCTTGGTGAGGTGGCATGAAAAAGAGTTGCAGACATGTGCTTTAATTCTTAATCCAGGATTAGTGAAATTTAATTAAATAAAGCAAGCTTATGAAGTTTTGTTTACTTAATTAAATTAGAAGAAAATGATTTTAGATTTTAGAGAATTGGAAAAGGGTGAACTATATAAATAAATTGCAAATTTATTTATAAGTAGATAGAATATTAATTAAATAGCTAGTATTTAATCAATTTAATGTCGTGACTGATTTTAGATGTATACAAAATATTTATTGATGAACTAGATTTCCACTTCATCATACTCTTAGATTTACTAGGATCTAGTGCTACCATATAGTTGACAATATCTTCTCCACCTACTTCTCTATTACTATTTTCCACCTAAAATACAATGTCAAATTCAACATATAGTTCAATAAAAAATAAAAATAAATAACACAATGTAAATTGAACCAAAAAACCATACACTTGCTGAAAATTTGTCCATTTTGGCATGCAACCCACCTCGACCAAATGTATATCCATCCATCACATTATCTCTTGCTCTCTTTCCTCTGTTACTCTTTGCCAAATATTCTTTGGAATGCATACTTTCTTTCAATGCCTCCCACTGTTTGGGAGATAAAGTGGAGTCTAACCTCTCTTTTCCCTCCATGATTGTTTTCTGCAATTGTATCTAAAATTGTTCATCAAAATTCTCATATTTTGTTTGTAATGTTTTCTAAAGATTTGTCCACCAGTAGTCTCAAAAGCATTTTCCATTTTTTGTATAACATTTTCCATAGTTCATGAATCTTGCTCTGTAAAACTTGATTTGCAAACATCCAAATGGGCCCTACATCTTACACCCAACTCAGAGGCCCACTTTGTAGCATTTTTCCCAATGCACTTACCATCTCTCGATATCTCAACCAAGAATGGCTTCTTTCCTTCTGATTTTCTTTCTTTTGCATTCCTCTCTGTAGATCTATACAAATATTGACTTAGTCTTTGTCTTTTGACAAAAGGAAACACATATTCTATTAAAACACTACTAGTATTTTTGGTTGATCCACTACTTCCATCAAAAGTTCTAGATGCAACAGGTGCACTCTGAGGCACAACAGATGCAAGTTGTCTCACTTCATGGCTTTCATTAACAATAAATTCATGCTCTTTGTCCACATCAAGTGTGGAATGAGTAGGTAGATCAGTACCAACCTACATAAATTTCACTTCAAAACATCCTTTAATGTTGAATAAATCATCTGCAAACCTATTGTTCCTTTGCTTTGATATTTTTCAATAATCTCTCTTATATTTTGTGCTAAGAGATCATCATGACATTGCACATCACCATGTGCTATATTAGGTTGCACATCATCACAACTATTGTTTTCACCAATTGCATTTATTGAATCATAAATGTGTTGGCTTCTATGAGATGGCAGCACTGTATATTTTCTTTCCTTTTGTTTTTTCTCTTTATTTTCTTTGTACTCTTTTTCTTGCCTATAAAACAAAAAGAAATCATATTATGTCTTATATACATAAAGATTTTTCCTACAAAATTTCATTAAACACTATTAAACAAATAATATAATACTTCATGGATTTACAACTTGACTGTTTGTCAAACCAAGACATGATAAATATTCATTATTGTCGGCCACTTCTTTTGTATGAAAGCACTCATAATCTGTCACTAAAATTTTAGCATTATGATCACTATCATCTAATTTGTGCCTTATAGTCATTTTCCTCATTTCTTGAAGTCCAAATAAACAATAATGTATAAATCAGAAACTTGAATTAGTACAACTTTATTGAGTTCATAAGTTGATAATTGTTGACTTTCCAATCCATTGATAACTGCAAATGGAAACTTAAAATATAATTTAGTTTACAGATTAAAAAGAACTTGCTATCGAAAACCAAGAAGATGTTTACAATTATAGGTATCAGAAATTTTTTCCTTAGGGATATATTCACAAGAAAAGAAATCATAAAACCATAACACAAGTAGGATGAAGGAAAAACACACTCTAGTTCATCATGAGGTGTGTTAGAACCTTAAAAAAATTTCTAGTTTCATCATCACAATTAACCTTGAGCTCCATGACCTAAGCCTTGGCCGTTATATTCCTTTATATTTTTGACCGAGCCTCCCCACTGTAAACAAACATATAAATTTTTTAGGTCTTCCTGACACTAAAATACCTATACAAAGCCAAAAATTCATCATATATACTTAAGAAAAAACATGTCTAGCTATTTTACATCCCTAACAACAATTCAAACCCGTAGTGGGTTGGCGGTATATAGCAAACAACATAATATTATTCACCACAATACCGTGAGGGTATTATAATAAAGGTGTAGTTGGGCGATATAAAATACCTTAATTACATTGTAACAATAGTACCATGGCAAGGAAAAGTGAACAATGTGGTATAGCGGGGAACAACCCGCCACCCTATAAGGAAGGAGATAGTAAAGAGTTATAGTATGGTAAGAACCACAGTACCATGAAGAAGACTACTAAGACATGCAGCACAGCGGTAAGAGTCCCACTGCCCTGCGATGAAGCATAAGGAAGCTTGCGGTGTAGTGATATACACCCAGATATCCTGCACCAATTAAAGAAAGAGGCAATGGTGTTGCAGTATAAACTGTCAGGGCATTATTACTAGTTTGTAGTATTAAATGCATAACTCTTAACAAGGTCCTCAGATCTTATGAAAGTCAATGGTAAACATTCAAACTCAAAATATGAGCTGATCACATAATATTTAGTATAAAGTTGATATTAATGACAACATGAGTGAACTCATAAGCCATTAAAATTGAGAACTTGACATTGTTTTGACATTCATTTGCAAGGATTATTGTGCGGGAAGCTAGGAGTTCAACAGGATTAATTTTGCAAATATCACATACTGAGTAAGTACACTGAACTTACTGAAGCAACTTTACAAGCATAGAATTGTTTGAAATCCTATATTTAAACACTTAGAAAGCTTGAGTAGAGGCTGACATTAAATATCATGCCACCCAAAAGAAAGAACTTGAGACTAAGAAGGAAGAGCCTAAGAGTAAAAAGAGATCATTACAATAATTTATCTTAGATATCTTGCCTAACTTGACTGACAAAGGATATAAGAAGGTTTTCAAGGATACATCCCATAGTTGAAGGGATTCCCTTATTCATGTTTCGAGTGGGAATTATTTTGGTATTTCTAGGAAAAGGTGGAAAGGAGAATTCCAATATCAAATCCATGGACATTAGACTTAGCTAAGCTAATTGTCCTGAATGTATTCATAGATGTGGAGTTCATTAGAGTTCTAGTCCAGAATAATGTAGTCACATGATATAAGCCATTAAGTACTGATTGTTAATTTATGTAGCTTGGACGGGTGTCTCCATTCCTAAGAAATATTTAATTAATTATTTGATTTTTCTAGAGAATTCTAGAAAGGAGTGAGTTGTCTAGATAATTATATAATTAAATAATTGATTCCTCTAGATACTTCTAGAATCCAATTAGTTAGGGTTGTTAGAGTCTAATTAATCTTAGCCATTGATTGAGATTAAATCATGGCCATTGGTTTTTCAATGAGAGTAGTATAAAAGGGGATCAATGGGAATTTGGAGAACACACGCTTGAGAAAGACTTGCAGTGATAGCAAGTAGATTTGTAGTGAGAGAAAATAGTCTTGTAGTGACAGGAAGGGCATAGTGATAGCGTTGGGGATAGCAGCTATGGAATTTCAGCAGGAGAAATTGAGGGAAGAATTTTTGAAGAAGAATATTGCCGGAGTTTGCCAGTAAGAGGCAAGTAGTTTATGTATCTCTTTATTTGCTGAAGTTTAATAAAATTCATCATCTTTAGTAGTGGTTTTCCCTTCAGGGTATTTCCATGGACAATTTGTCCAAAAATATTGTGTTCATTATTCTCCATGATTTTCCTATGGTTTTATTTGTGAAGTTGTAGTTGTGTTATTTTTCAATATTTGTTGTGAATTAATTTTTGATAGTTAAATAATCTATTTAGATAGGAGAGTAATAATTAGTAACTGCAATAGAATTTTCACATGGTATCAGAGCTGATCTAAGGGAAGAAGAAGCTCAGCGTATGCATAGAAAGGAAAAATTGAGGGTTTATAAAAACTCAATTCTACCTCTTCAGAATTATTTTTATTATTATTTCTTTTATCTTTTGAGATGGCCTTAACAAGTTTAAGAGATCAAGATAGATTGGATGGAGCTTCAAATTTTGGTGTTTGGAAAGCCAAATTTTCTTTGTTACTAGAAGAAAATGGTATCAAGGAACATGTGACCATTCTTGTAGCTGTACCTATAGATCCAACACAACTCTTAGCATATAAGGAAGATGCCAAGGTGAGGAGGCTAATTCTTGATGATGTCAAGGACCATATTGTTCAACATGTCACAGAGTTAGATACAACAAAGAAGATGTGGGACGACATTTTGAATCTGTACCAGAATGCTACCACTAATCAGAAGTTGATTCTTAGAGAAAAGTTGAGGAATACTCAGATGAACAAGGGAGATGTTATAAGTTACCTCACCAAACTCAGACTTTTCAAGGATGAGTTGGCAACTGTTGGAGATAAATCAAATAAGGATGAGCTAGTACGAGTAGCCCTAAATGGGTTTACTAAGCAGTGGGATGTCTTTGTTCAAGTTATTAATGAATGAGACACCTTATCGAGTTGGGATTGACTTTGGAGTGACTTCACTCAAGAGGAGCTTAGAATTAGTCTTGTCAGTGGAACCAGCAATAAGAGTCAGAAAAGTGAGGTAGAATAGGAAAAAATTTCCCTGGAAAGAAAAGGGAAAGCAAAGAAGGGATCTAGCAAAGGATCAAATCCTCAAAGTGAGAAGAAGGACTTTTCAAAGGTCAAGTTCTATGGCTGTCACGAGTTTGGCCACTATGTCAGTGATTTCTCACAAAGTAAGAAGAATGAAAAGAGAGGCAAGAAGCAAACGACAGCTTCAGCAAGTGCAGATGAGCTCTCCAGTAGAATGGAAGATGAGTTCACTCTCATAGCTTGTATGGCTAGCTCAACCTCACAGGGTGTTTGGTATATAGATAGTGGGGCATCATTTCATATGACAGGAGTTAGAGAGTACTTCTCTAGCTATAAGGAGGACATCAAAATATAGATTTCTATAGGGAACATGTCCAAACTCAATTCAGTTGGGAAAAGGATTATTCTATTTCAAAGGGAGAATGACAAGTGGATTCCCATTCATGATGTGTTGCATGTGCCAAGCTTGGGTATGAACCTGATTTTTGTATACATCCTTTAGGATAAAGGTTACAATGTACTCTTTAGAGGGGAAAATTTGTTAATCAAGCATAAGGATTGGAAATCACCCATAGCTATTGGAGTTAGGAGTGGTCGGCTTTATAGGTTGCAGTTTGATACTTATAAGGAATTGTTGAACAACAGTAATTCTAGAGATCAAGGAGAGCTATGGCATAGGAGGATGGGCCATATACATCATGGAGCACTTAAATTTATTCGTGAGACAGTGACAGGTGTTTCAGAGGTGAGCACAGAGCATGATGACGTATGCAAGGGATGTGTATTAGGGAAGTTTGTGAAAGCAGCTTTTCCAAGGAGTGACACCAGATCCAAGGGTGTTCTTGATATAGTACATTCAAATATATGTGGACCAATGTCAATGAAGTCTCTCAGAGGATGAGTACTTTGTTACTTTTATAGATGATTTCTCTAACAAGACCTGGATATACTTCTTGAAGACCAAGGATGATATTTCCAGTCGCTTTCAATAGTTCAAAGCTCTTGTGGGGAATTTGACAGGCAGGAAGATAAAGGCTCTTCAGTTAGACAATGGAGTCGAGTACAAAGTGAAAGAGTTCCAAGACTTTTATACTAGGGAAGGAATCAAGAGAGAGTGGACTATTTCTTACAACCCACAATAGAATGGGGTTGTTGAGAGGAAGAATCGTTCTATATCAGAGATGACAAGGGATATGTTGAATGACAAGGATGTGCCACGTTACTTATGGGAAAAGGCATGTAGTACGACATTATCCATATAGAATAGAGTTCCACATAAGGTATTGGGCAAGATGACACCAGAGGAGGTGTACTTAGGGAAGAATCTAGATGTCAACTACTTTAGGATATTTGGGAGTTTGGCGTATTTTCACATTCGAGGGCCGACACTTTCCAAGTTAGATTAGACTGCAGAGAGAGGGTACTTTATGGGGTACAATGAAACTTCAAAGGCATATCAAATATTTATTCCAGGGACCAGGAGGATTATAGTTAGGCATGATGTCAAGTTCATGGAGGACAAAGCATTTAGGAGGTCTAGATATTTTCTAGCAAATGATCAAAGTAAGCAGCCAACAGAAGCTCCAAGGATTGTGCAACTAGATCAGGGGAAACAAAACTCAAATATAGTTACTAGTACAGACATAGGCTCAAGTGTTGAGAGTTTGCAGAGTATGGAGCAACAAATGTAGTAGATCCAATAGATGCATCAGGGAGATATGGAGGTTGATACTTCATCCTCTACAGTTGGTAGTGGGAACCAACAATCACAAAGGGATACTCAGGAGTTTATGGGAGCTCCTAGGATGAGTAGTAGACAACAAAGACAACCAACTAGGTATAATGACTATATGGCATTAGTTAGTCAGTTGGTAGATAGTGAGCCTTCTTGCTATCAGGACGCTACACATCAATAGGTGTGGCAAGATACGATGGTTGAGGAATATACCTCAATAGTGTAGAACAATGTGTGGGAGGTTGTGCCTAGACTAATAGATAGGGAAGTGGTTGGATCACACTCGATCTATAAGATTAAGCATGGTGCTGATGGTAGCATCGAGAAATATAAGGAAAGGTTCATGGCCAAGGGATTCTCTTAGAAGGAGGGAATTCACTATGAGGAGACATTCACTCTAGTGGCCAGGTATACTTCTATATGAGCTGTGATCTCACTTGCAGCATAGATGGGATGGCAGATCCATCAAATGGATGTCAAGATGTCATTTCTTAATGGTGAATTGAAAGAGGAGGTATATATAGAACAACCAGAGGGATTTGTAGCACACAACAGTGCAACCCACATGTGTAGATTGAAGAGAACTTTGTATGGACTCAAGCAAGCTCCCAAGCCATGTATGAACACATTGATAAATACTTGCAGGGAATGGGCTTCATGAAGAGTGAAGTAGATGTTAACCTCTACTACTTGGTGGTTGGGGGTGAGGTTCTCATTCTTGTTCTATATGTGGACAACTTGTTTTTAAAAAGTTCACTGGGGCTCATAGAGGAGTACAAGAGGGACCTTGCAATAGAGTTCAAGATGAAGGATTTGGGGCTTATGCACTACTTTCAAGGCATGGAGGTATGCAGACAAATGGAGAGATTTTTCTTGGACAAGGGAAATACTGCATTGAAATCTTGAGGAGGTTCGAGATGGAGGATTGCAAAGCCATGTCTGCTCCTATGATCATGAATTGGAAGAAGGTAGAGTCATCCAGGGAGAAGGATGTAGACCCCACCTTATATAGGCAATTGATTGGGTCTCTCATGTATTTAGTCAACACCAAGCCAAATATATCCTTTGTAGTAAACTCTTTTAGTCAGTTCATGGTTGAGCCGAAGAGAGTGCATTGGACAGTGGAAAAGAATGTGTTGCGGTATTTGCGTAGTACAGTCAAGTATGGGATTAGATATGCTCGAGGTGATGGTATCAGGTTCATAGGCTATACTGACATAGATTGGGCAGGCAGTACAGTGGACAAGAAAAACACTTCAGGGTGTTGCTTTAGCTTGGGATTAGGAGTTGTCTCTTGGTACATCATGAAGTAGAAGTATGTGGCTTTGAGTTTTGCAGAGTTAGAATACATAGTAGCTAGCATGGCGACATGTGAGGCGATATGGCTTCAAATTTTTTTGGTAGCCTTGTTTGGTTAGAGGGTTGAGACTATTGTGATACACTACGACAATTAGAGTTGCATCAAATTTTTTAAGAATCTAGTGTTTCATAATAGGTCTAAGCATATAGACATTAGGTATCACTTCATCAAGGATTATGTACAGCGAGGGATTGTTCAGCTACAGTATATACCTACAAATCAACAGGTAGTAGAAATTATGACAAAGGCATTGGGGAAGGACAAATTCATCTTCTTCAGAGATAGGTTGGGTGCCATGCAGAACACTTTCCTCGCTAAGAGGGAGTGTTAATTTATGTAGCTTGGACAAGTGTCTCCATTCCCAAGAAATATTTAATTAATTATTTTTATTTTCTTGAGACTTCTAAAAAGGAGTGAGTTGTCTAGATAATTATGTAATTAAATAATTGATTCCTCTAGAGACTTCTAGAATCCAGTTAGTTAGGGTTGTTAGAGTCTAATTAATCTTAGTCATTGATTGAGATTAAATCATGGCCATTGGTTTTTCAATGAGAGTAGTATAAAAGGGGATCAATGGACATTTGGAGAACACACACTTGAGAAAGACTTGCAGTGATAGCAAATAGATTTGCAGTGATAGCAAGGGCGCAGTGATAGCATTGGAACAATAGTTGTGGAATTTCAACAGGAGAAATTGAGGGAAAATTTTCTGGAGAAGAATATTGTTGGAGCTCTACTAGTAAGAGGCAAGCAATTTATGTATCTCTTTATTTGCTGAAGTTAAATAAAATTTCTCATCCGCAGTAGTGGTTTTCCCTTCAGGGTTTTTCCATGGACAATTTGTCCACAAATATTGTGCTCATTATTTTGCATGATTTTCTTGTGGTTTTATTTGTGAAGTTGCAGTTGTGTTATTTTTCAATATTTATTGTGAATTAATTTTTGGCAGTTAAATAATCTATTTAGATAGGACATTAATAATCAGTAACTGCAATAGAATTTTCACACTAACTTCTATTGAGTGAGATTGTCTACAATTAAGTCCATATATAAGAAAAATTAGTTAGAGTTCTAATTTATGTGCTATCATAATATCATATGCATGCAAATTCAAAAATGAGGGTACAAAGATGATTAACCACCACAACAGAGTTTTACTTTCATTTTAGAAGAATAAAGTAGTCACATGATATAAGCCATTAGGTACTAACTTCTATTGAGTGAGATTTTCTACAGTTAAGTCCATCTATATAAAAAATTGTTTGAGTTCATTAACACGGTTCACACTCTATCTATGTGACATATACATCATATATAATACTAATGAAACATATACTACGAGGCTCATAATCGATCAATATTGCATACTTTTATAGTTTAACTTGACTAATGAACAACAATGAAATCCACCAAGAAAGTGACCACGAGTTATAATTGTAAATTGAAATGTGTGGCCTTACAAAAATGTTTCCATCATCTATAAAAGAAATGAAATACAATTTAAAAGTATATATTTAAACATTTTTAATTATATTTTAATTTTCAATGATAGAAAAATTACTTAATACTACAATTTACCAAAATTGAATACATATTCAAAAACATATAACAAAAAAGAATTGCATTTTTCATTGACGAATCTTTGTATAACAATAAATTTTGTTACAAATTAATTAACTACAATTTAATGCTTTTGAGGCAAAAAATTTTGGTGTTGGTTGCACGGTTCAAGAGATAGCTCTTCAGAAAGTTTGAATTTTCTATGCTGATTGTGATTCTTCCCAAAGGCGTGTTGTTGGTGCGGTGATTGATAACTGGTTCTTCCACATTCATGCTCTGCTCCCTCGAAGTTTTAGGCTCTTTTCTTGAAGATGTTGGTGTGGCTTCTTCTATTGTTGATGCTGGTTTGAGATGACTTACTTCTATTCAGGGTCTGGTAGTGTTTACTAAGGGATTTACTATGGTGCTTGGCTGTTTGCTCTGTGCTCTCATAGTTGGTGTTATTTCCGGCAGATACTTTTGAGTGTTTTGTGGTAGCTGTCAAGCTCTTTCTCCTGCCATGTTACGTCAGAAATTCTATGGACTTTTATGACTGTTATACTTATGTTGTTTATATTCACTTGTTGTAACTGCTGCCCTGTTCTTCAACTTGTTTGCGGTTTGAAAGGGCCTATTCCTTGTTACTTTTGGTTAATTTCTGCTGCTGTAATTCTGATGTAATTGCTGCCCTGTTCTTCAGCTTCTTTGTTGTTTGAATGGGCATATTCCATGTCTCTTCTGGCTTATATCTGCTGATGTAATTTTTTTGTTATTCTAATAAAAAAAAAATTAACTACAGTTATGTAATTAACTATTATTTTGGTAAAGTTGTCAACTAAAAAATAAATCTTTCTACATAAAGATTATATTTGTCAAACTATTGCCAAAAGTGGCATGGTATGATGGTTAAGTTGTGTTGTTCTTACCATCAAGGTTCAAACTCCACTAAAGTGTAATTGTTGAATGAGGTCTCCCATTTGTGATCTCACGGGTTCATAGCTCCAGATCAAAAGCATTTACCCCTTAAAGTAAAAACATTTGTCAAACTATATTGACCTACTTGATACCTCTTAATCTATCTAAACAAATAATAGAAACTTCATCTAACACTTGAATGTATCTTCTTCTTGAATACTTTCCAACAATCAAGATTCTAAACACTCTCCAAAATCCAATAAAAAAACTTGTCATCCACTCAAGATACCAATGACATGGGATTTATCTTCCTTTCCCATCCTCTTCTTGTAGAGTAGGTTTGATATCAATTGTTTTCACATTTAAATTTTTACTATCAAGTGGAAATCAAGAAAGGATAATGTATCTTCTTCTCGAATACTTTTCCACAATCAAGATTCTAAACACTCTCCAAAATCCAATTAAAGAATTGGTCATCCACTCAAGATACCAATGAAATGGGATTTATTTTCATTCCCCATCCTCTTCTTGTAGAGTAGGTTTTATATCAATTGTTTTCACATTTAAATTGTTATTATCAAGTGGAAATCAGGAAATGATAGGGTTTCGAGAGAAATATGTAGGATCGGTGAATACTGCAAAGTGACCCCCCTCTTGAGATTCTTCTAAAAAGCATGTTGTTAGATAAAACAAAGGAACTCATAAATGAGAGGTCTAGTATCTTACTTGGAAGATCACCTTTTAATTTATTAATTGAAAGGTTCAATTAATCTAATTTCTCTAACATTCCAAAATTAACTAGAATTTTCTAATAAGATTGCTCCTTGATAAGTTCAATGTGTGTAGAAATTTAAGGCTTCTTATTGTTGAAGGTGTTGTGACTAAAAGTGTGCACCCTTGCTAAGTTGATGGAATCACTCAACCACTTCGTGAAACATGGGATGATCTCCTTGAGTGTGGGCTCAGATGCTAAAGATCAACCTCCAAAGAGGGATGGTTCCCTTTGAGACTTCACCTAATTAACCTATCCTATTACTATATGCTAAGAAAAGGGTGAAAGGAAACATAAAATGAAACCTAAAACTAATAAGGTGATGCACCAAAATGATTTCAAATCCTATACTATTGTTTGGACACACAAAATAATCAATAATTTAAGCCCAACATATACACAACTTAGTATTTTGTATATCTTTGCAAAAGTGTTTCATAACTAGATTTAGTGTGTCAAATATAGCATTTAGAAGGAGCTACGAATGATATTACAACTTAAACTCTATTCTTAGTTGGTTAATGCAAGTTATGACCTGCAAAAATGCATACTCTTTGCATGAAGGCAAGGAAAATAGGACAAAAATCAAGAGGAAAAGATATCACCACAAGATTACATCAAATATCTTGAAGAGATTTACACAATAAACATCAATGCAAAAGTAAAATATCTTATCTTTATTTATCAAAAAGTGTTACATACAATTGTGCAAACTTGAAAATGTAGTTACAAAACTACTCCAGCTTGAAAGAACTTTGAAAACAAGTTACAATACAATACCAAGAGAGTAAAACTGGACTAAAATCTGCCCTTACGCATCCTTTTAAGCTGCTCAACAGCTTGCCGAGTATTAGGAACATGTGTTGCAAGTGAATGACATGTGTTTGCTTTAGTCGGCTGGGTCAAACCCTCTTGGGCGTCCAAAATTGTCATCCTTACTTTTCAGCCCTCTAAAGTGCTCCAAAAAGGTGTTTGAATGAAGAAAATTTCATGCCTTTACCTTGTCCATCAACCGAGACTCCGTAGATAGCTCCTAGGTGTCCTCAAAAGGCTTAAGCTGAGTCAAATAACCACCATATATTCTCTCCATCTGTTGCACAGCTCATTCAACCTCCTCCTAAATATCTTCAAACTGCTCATAAATGCATGGAAAGAAGTTATAACTGCTCATTTAACTCCCAACTGCTGGAGACTTCTTTAAACTTGCTAATAGGACATGTGAAGAGAGGTTTGAAAGTGAATAAATTCCTTAGGGGTGTAGGAGATCTTCAAGGGCTGAAAAATGACACATTTTTTATGTCCTAAAACTTCTTTATGCTGATCTTTGTCACTCCTTCAATTTTCATCCTACATTGATTTTTACATTTGATGCAACAACTTTCAAGTATGCTTAGCACTATCATACTACCTTGTGAGGACTGTCAAAAGATCTGGTTCATTGTATGTTGGCTTTTCCTAAACTCTATGCCTGTAGTTGCTCTTTCATTTAATCTGTCCTTACCTCAGTGTTCTTGAAATCCCTAGCTGATTTACCTTCATAGCCAGACTATTACAAGTATTTTTCAACACTCTTGTCTTTATTTGTCATATCATTCATTGTAACTGTTATACCCCCTGAAGTATCTTTTACAGTCAAAGTTGCCCTTCTAGAATCCCATTTCAGATTTGAAAGCAGATGATTCTTTATAGATACTTGATTGGATGTATCAGAGGTCAGGACCCATGCTACCTGCAATTTTTTCCTTTGCCAACAACTACCTTCAATGAAAAATCTTTCAGCTGAATGGCATGTATCAACTCTTCTCCTCATTGAAATGCTGCCACACTTCACTAGATTGTCTTCATGAGAGCTTTATATGTCGATTTTCATCAACTTGACTTGTCACTGTCATCTCATTTTTTATCTTCATGTTGCTTCATGTGCAATCCTCTTTGTTATAAAGGTCACTGCCCTTAATCTCTCATGAGGTTTGTTTATGAAGCATTTTCTTGCTCTTTTATATAACTTAGTGGACTGCCCTTTTTCATTTTGAATTATATCTTCTTGCCACTCCATGCTTGAGACCAAAGAAGATATGGACTATCATCTTCATCAATCATAGACTGTCCCTTATGTGACTATCATAATTTCACAATGTCCTACAAGCCATTCAAAATCAAACTACTCTTTATGTTATTGACATGCCACCTCTTATGGACACATGACAGTCCTTTCAAGCTTTGTCCTCAAACACTATTTGACTTGTGCAACTGGAAAGGAAATGCAAGACTTTCTACACTCCTCGGGCCCATTTGGACTGTGTTTTCAACATCAAAAATTTATTTTATTAACTATCACCAAACCCTCTTGCATCATAAACTCTACCCTCTTATTCTTGATTCTTGCTATCACATATTATCCTTTAGCACTGTCATGAATGGAGTCCTTTCATAATTTGGTTTCTAGGTTGTATTTCTACTCCATTACTTATCAAACCCTTAACTATCATTCTTTGCAAGCTCCAAATCTGTTGTCATATATGCATTTGCTAAATTCCATCGTAGCTTTGATCCTCTTCATTGTGGCAGTGCAATAAAACAAGAGGTAGTGCACATGTTGTTGATATCTAACAAAACCATGTGATAACAAAGCATTATCTCCCATCAAAACAACCTCGTGATTGTCATATGAAAATTCTTCCATGTATAGACCTATAGAGCAATATGCAAACTGTCCTTTTGAACACCCTTCATTATAGATCCTTCGGTGACTTTGGTTTCCTCTTGCATTTAATTTTGTTTCACATCACTATCATGCACCATAAGGAATTAAACCTTTATATCATGCATACTAGCATGCACATATTTGAATGTATTCACTGTCCTCTTTGTTTTAGACTGTGTACTCTTTTCTCAGACCTCATTGACTCTCTCTTCCCGTGATAACTGTCTACTAAAATCCATGCCTTTCAACTGTCATGGTTGAGTTCTTCCTGAAGCTCCAACTCTAAAGCATCCACTTTTTAAGACAACCCTTTCATCTTAATTATTGTTGCCTTAAATTGAGTTTCAATATCTTATTTATGTGAAATCATGGCTGCTATTTCATTCTCTGATAACTGCGTTGATTCCTTTAGCAGATGCAAGATGCACTTGCAAGTTAACGAGTATTTGTTCTAATTTAGTAAGTTGATTTTTTGTGTTCAAGTTTCTCTTTGGTTGCAGCTAGGACTACTTCTAGATTAGCATTCTCACTGTGCTTTCAATAACTGAGATTTTCCTTTAAAATATTAACATTGTCATGGACAGTCCACCTCACCATGCTTTGGCTTGACATGCCATGCACGGGACTGTCCTTTGTCTTTGATTGAAACTCTGTCTTTTGTCTCATCTCTGCCCTTAAACACCTTAACACGAATGTCCCCATTTAGTTCTTTACCCACAACTTCTTCAAGAGATTACTTGGATTCTATTAGGTATGCAATCTTTAGCTGTCATGAAGGTTTTATCAGTGAAAACACTGTTCAATGTCATTTGGTGTTAATTGTAATCCATACATACTTTTACTTTATTGTCATTGAAAGTCATTGTGTTGTCTCTGTTTTTCTATCTCTGCATTTGAACTAACGTTTGGATGGTTATTGAGAAATGTTTCAAACCACCCACTTCCAAATATTTGTATACTTAATATCTAAGTCACAAGGTTAAAATTTGAATTTGATTTCCACAACATTGAAATTTGGATGAAGTTCAACAAGAAAAAAATTGAACATTAAGTTCTCTTAATATAAATTTACTTTTTTTAAATATAAGTAATATATCTGATCACACGAGCACTAGAAGAGTGAGGAAACACAAACTACTGCAGATTAACACGGAAAGAAAAACCATAATCGTGGCCAAAAATCAAGGAAATTGTGGCGAAAAGCAAGGAAATCGCTGCAAAAATGAAGGAAATCATGGCAGAAATGTTAAAAAAAATTGAATTCCATGCTTTAAGTTCACCAAATTTTGTGACTTAGGCTAATATCACAAAAATGTGTAAAAGAGTGCAAGAACATTATCTTCTCTCATAATAAATTGGTTGTGGATAGTGGACAGGAAAATGACGAGCATGCAGCTGCTGACACTGTATGTGATTCGTCTTGCTCTCTAGAGAAAAAGGATGTTCTGATTTTTTCCTATACGAGATACTCTAATCAATACCCAGAAAACACATGCATATTCCAATAACTTCAAGTAGCAGAAGAATAAAGAGCTTCCATATCATTGGTGCTTTCTTTTATTACCTTCTAGATGGCATGCTCTTCTACACCTTCCAACGTATCTTGCTCTTTCTCAGAGTAGCTATTACCTTCTATGATATTTCCTTTTCACTGTCATTTCTCATATTAATGTATGCACAAACTTTCAGAAAGTCTTCATGCATCGCACAAACTTTATGAAAGTCTACCCTTTCTCATGAAAGTCTACCCTTTCTCCTCTAGATTCAGAAATCTCAGAAACAAAACTTCTTAACCTATTCCTTTGTCTTAAAAAGTCAACTCGTGACTCACCTTCTAATTTCCTCCATAACCAAATACAAATCACAGACCCTGTTTTGACACGAGTTTGTGATTCCTTTCAAATGGACTGTCAATACTTTTATTAATTTGTATGCATGATTTCAATGGTATATTTCAAAATGTGTCCATTTGACAACAACGTCCAGGGTCTTGTAAAGGATTTTTATGAAATTCTTTGCTCTAGTAGTTCACTATTCACTGTGAACCATCCTAAAACCCTTAAGTTATAACTAAAAGACATATGATATGTACATTCAGATTGATACATAAAAAAATACTTTCACAACAGGACCATGCCTTCTTACCTTCCAATCTGACTTGTGGCATCTCTCTGTGAGTTTCACCCTATCTTTAGCAAACTTCAAGTGTTGCACAATAGTGTTTGAAACCTCCATGATTCTTGTCAAGAAGCCTAAATTATATAATGCTCTTTGCCCCATATTGTTTGATGAATTCATCAATATGTTGTATCCTATATGGCATGGCAACTGTGGAGGTGATTGAATAACCCTTTTTGCATCTTTCCCATATGTTGTATCCTTATTGTTGGACCACCAAAAGTTTCACTATTCTGAAAGAATTCTACAATGGACTTTAGGTTGGCAAAATCAGTGTCAAAAAGTCTCTTTAAAACCTGGCCTTTGGAATTTCACAACCACCTATTATCCATTCTATAGCACGGTTTTGTGAACATGTCCAAGGCTAGCAGTTGCAATTGATTGATCCTCAAATTCTCTAAAAATCATATCAATTGGTGCTCCTAGTTGTTCCTCTATCAAGCCTCTTGCCTTCTTAGGTGAGAGAGCAGGGACATGATACTGTATCTTGCAAAACCCCTCTAAAAACTCTTTAGGAAATAGATTAGTTCTTGTCAATGATAACTGGCCTAGTTCGATGTACAATGGACTAAGTTGTAATATTTGTTCCCTTAGTCAAGAAGTTGTTCTTCATCTCCTCATTTCTGCCTCTTGCCAAACTGAAATCCACGTACAACTTTTGCATGGTTGAAATTTGATGATCTAAAGATCCAAACAAACATTTCAACACATCCTTCATTATGTGTTTTGCTTCATTCTCCACATGCATGTTTATAGCTGAAAAAGTCTTAATAACATAGAGGTGATGGTCTGCAATGTGTTCTCTGTAGGGGTTGCAAGTTGTATTCTCCATGTCGTGAAGAGAGGAAGACTTTTTTTCAAAAGCTAACAATGAAACCCTAGAATCTCTCAAAAGGAAAAAAAAGGATTAAATTTCCTTCTAAAATGGCATGGGACTTGGGGTAGTTTGAGAGTTTGTTTTGAGCTCTCTTCTCCTCTTTATTTCTCTCTTCTTTTCTTCTTGTTTTTTTGGCTTCTAATATTTTTGAAGGAAGTCTCATGACAAAATAGGAAGAGAAGGAATTCTATTTGATGGTTGATTTAGAGAGATCAATGCAAGTAATAAATAAAAAATAGAATTGGAATTCACCTACTCCAATCCTTTGTTACTCTTGATCGTTGTAATTTTATTATTGATATGTTCAATATTAAAAAATAAAATGAGAAAAAATCTTTTGTTTTTCACTTAGAATCTCTTCTTTATAATAATAGTTTAAATTATCATGACTATTATTTGATATTTTTATTATAGATTTTTATTTTTTTTATTTTGGTGGGATGGCTCCATTCAAATTATCATTTGAAATATATCACATGGATGTTGGAAAATATTTCTTAATTGATTTGGAATATTCCCCTAAAGATTATTTGACCTCAAAATAAGTGTCATCAACTTAGAGAATTGTGCTAGAATAGTTTTGAAGACTTAACGGCAGGTTTCAATTCAACATATTTCCATTGAGTTGAAGTGTCATGGGATAACTTAGCATTCAAATTTGAGCTAAAATATATCATATTAAATTATTCTTTCTCAAGTTCAATCTTGTGAAAGAAGAGAAATTAGTTAGGTTTGATGGTATTTGACTAGATAATCTATTCTTTGAGAGATTAAACACCTTCAATTTTTTTTAGAAGACCAATGGAAGAAGGAATGCCACCACTTAGATCATTTATTGAAAAATGACAAGAATCTAATGCTGAATAGAAATCTACCAATCTATATCAGGATAACAACTATAAATCCATTTTGTGACAAATTCAATAGCCACAAATATGATGAATTGGTTAAGGGAATTAAAAGGAAAACATTCAACATATGTGTATGTAAATCTAAATAGATAAAGAAACTCATCTTCAATGTGAAGGAAAGTTGTCGTAGCAAGCTATTGTATAATATATTCAAGTCTTGTGGATAGGGTTAATCTCCTAGCCAAGGTGAAATGTTTCAAAATAAACTATTTTGGGAGAGATCAAAATATATTAATTCATATTGTGTTGAAATGAAAAAGGGTAGGATACCTTCAATAAATTGCAATAATCCAATCTCAAACTAGATAAGGAAAATGGTGGTATCCATTTTGTGTCAATTTGGGTAGTCAATTTATTATGAGAGAGGTCAAGGTTATCAAGCTTACTAGTATTTTTTAAAGCATAAAAAGTAAATTGGTCTTGTAAATTGTTGGATGAGAGATTAATATGAATCAAATATCAAATTTAACCAAAAAAAAGGTATAATGTCACTTAGTTCATTGGAGGAGAGATAAAGATAAGTCAAATATGAAATTTCACCAACAGGAAAAGGTATAATACCACTTAGTTCATTGGAGGAGATATCAAGATTAGTCAAATATGAAATTTGACCAATAGGAAAAAGTATAATTCCACTTAGTTCATTGGATGATAGATTGAGATAATTCAAAGATGAAAGTTGACCAATAGTTAGAGGAATACTATAGGAATATCACCATGAAAATGGTTAGTTCAAATCTAGATATCCCAATTTTTGGAGGCCAAATTTTTTTAAATATTGAAAAAAATTAATATAAATTATTTAAAGTAAAATATAACTTAAAAATTAAATAATTATTTATTATTTCTAATATAAATTTACTATTAAATATATAACCAATAAAAAAATATTTAAATAAAATATCAAACATTAAAAGATATTATTTATATAAACACAAACTTTAAAATTAGTACATTTAGGTAGAAGATCGTTAAAAGAGTTGTAACTTAAGTTCAAATGTTCTATGTGCCTCATTTGGAACAAAATTGGAACACGCATTTTGTAAATATTATGATGGTCTAAATCCTTAGTATGATTGTAAATATAATGACACAAAAGAGCCAAGAATAGAGGGAGGGTACTTTGGAATTTTGACCAACTATGACATGATTTATTATTTACGAAAAATTTCTTATTTTGAGGTGGAGAATAATGAAAAGTTGGGTGTGCAAGTCATATGTTTCCACGTAAGGCTATGCCATGTTAAAGAAAATGAAAAGAGAGGTGTTGCCCCCAAAATGAAAACACCAAATAATTCAATGACATAATTTGAAAAAGAAATAATGCAAAAGACTAGTAAGGCACATGCGAGTCAACCTATGATCAAGTCGTATGCATCCCAATCACGTTCATTGTATACCGAAGGTGAGCAATTAGCTAAAGGGAGAATAGCAAGTGCCAAACTAGGACAATATCAGGTTCAACACTCTTTATAGGAGATTTGACAACTAAGCTCATGGAAGAGGAAAACAATGTATTCAACACATTATGCACCTGTTCGTTAGTTTTAGCAACCTCATCATCATCGTCCAAGTTAATGACAATAGGAGGTTGAATGATAATGTCCATGGAAGAGTTCAATTGTTGTTGTGGTTGTTGCAATGGATTTTTTGTTTCGGTGAAGGGGGAGGTGCATCATGTATTGCTTCATTCAAGTTTGGATTTTGACTTTCTTTGTTGAATTCTTCATGTAACCTGTGAACAAAGGCATGATGTCTATACCTACATTCTCTAGCACCTTTGTTTCATTTAGTTTTTTTCTCAAGTTGTGCTTGTGTAGGAGGGGGTTGATCAAATATAGGTTTCATTTCTTCCCTAAGGGAAGGAACAAAAGGAACCATGGGAGGTTGTTCGAGCACTTTCTCTTTGACTTTGTAAACTTTTTTTTATTTTAGGAGGTGTGACGAGGTTGTTTTCATTATCTCTTGGTATTTTGTAGGATGTAGGTGAATTTTTTTTCTTAGGTTGGTCTTGATTGTTTGGAATTTCTTTAGGTTCAAGCATGGTTTTGTCAAGGATAGTAGGTTCGGTGGTAGGTGGGGACATGTTTCAGAGGGATAGTTCTGCTATCTTCTTTGCCTTGAACTTTTGATAGGACAAGAAAAATAAGTCTTCTTGTGGTTTTATACATTCCATGGGCTTAGGCCAAAATAAATATAAGGAAAATTTTCCTTTGGAGGACAATGGGTTAAATCCATTGTGATGGGCGGTGAAGATTTCATTGTCAAAGGGAAACTTTAAGCATTTATGCACAATCAAAGGGACAACTTTCATGGAGTGAAACCATGGATAGCCTAGCTTCACATGAAATTGGTTTGATTGCAGGATGATGGAGAATGAGACATCTAATATTTTTGGTCCTATTTACAATGGTAAGGTGATCAATCCTATTGTAGGGAAAGCGAAACCATTATGTTTCATGACCATACTTTTGATTTATTGTATATATCTTGATAGAGTTCATGAAAAAGTAAGAATTCCTCAGTGATCACATTCTCTCTGCAGGCGGGATCTATTACTATCCCATTAGTGGGCTTTTCATAGATACAGTCAACTATGTAAAGAGGACCATCAGGTGCATGTTTAAGTATATCCTTAGAGGAGAAAGAAATGTCAAGAGGATGTTTAGTTTGTCCCTTACAAGGAATGATGTCTATCACTCCTACCATATCATCCATAGGATCATTATCTATAGGATCATATTGAATAGAGTCATTGTTATCATCATTTGTGTCAACATTCATCACATCATTCTTTGTAGTTTTAGTGGCTTTGACAAATGAAATATTATGTTTAGGCAACGGGGTTGGTAAAGATTTGTAATTTTTGGTTAGGAGGGGCAACAAACTTATTTCCTTGATCACTAACACCTTCAATGGAAAGACAGCCAAAATCAATGAGGTCTTTCATAAGATGTTTAAGATGCTTGCAATGTTTCGTGTCATGTCCATTTTATTGGTGATAGTGGCAATAAGAATTTGATCTAAATTTTGGGGGTAAAGGTTTATTAGGATCAAGTGTTTTGATGGGAGGAAAGGTAATCATTTATTGTTCTAACTTTAAGTCGGGACATTGTATTATGAAGGGTATCGAGTAAGGGAGTGAATTATCTTTTTGGGTCCCCATAGCTAAAGAGTATCGTGGCTTTAATAGTAGCTACTTGTTTATTGGAATTTTGAGTTGGTTGTTGAGGGGGATTGAATTGAAGGAGCCCTTTGTTTTGTTTCCTAAAAGGTTGGGAACTGTTTTGGTTTGCAGGCTTAGATTTCTTAGTTCACCTAGAAGTGGACTTTGTATCTCGACTACTAACCAAATTTTGATAATCATGGAGGGAAGTACACAAGTGTGTGAAGGATGGGAATTTCATCATGGTAAGCTTGTCTTGAATCTTTCTTTGAAAATTTTCTATGAACATCTTTTGAAGGTGAGGGTCATGGACCTTGACATTGATTTGGGAATAAAGCAATTAATAGCGTGAGATAAATTTAGTTATCTTTTCTTCTTCATTTTTCTTGCATCCCATCAAATCAGCCAAGGTCAACCTATGGCTCATATGCACTTGGAAATGGTTTACAAATGCCTCAACAAGTTCATTGAATGAACGAATTGAGTTGTTTAGTAAAAAAGAAAACCATTCCAAGGAAGTATCTTTCAATGACCTAGGAAAAAGCTTAGCCAAAAGTTTATCATCAAGGACAAAGCAACTACATAAGGCGGTGTAAGAATTAACATGGTTAGAAGTATATCCCTTCCCTCCATATTTCTCAAATCTAGGAACCTCTACACCTTGTGGCGTCGGTGTTCACAATATCTCCAAGGTCAATGGGCTTCTTTTGACATAATATGTAGGTGGGCCATTTTTATTTTGATTGATGGTGGAGATTTTCTTTTGAAGGGATGAAACAGTTTGGAAGAATTGGTTTATGAGAGGGTCATTGCTTGTGTTATGAGATAGAAGTGAAAAAGGTGAAGGGGTGTATGTGTTTGAAGGACAAGTGAATGTAATTATTATAGGCCATAAGGTGGTAGGAGATAAAATGTGTGATGCTGCATAGGAACTAGGGATGCTAGCGGGAATACCCAAAGAAGGAATCACATTACTAGTTTGTTGCATTATTGTTGTGACTTAAGGATTGGTATAGGTAGGTATTGAGGCAATTGTTGTGGGAGGAGGAATTTGAGTTCCTCCTTGGCTTGTGGCATTGCTTGTAGGTACGGGACTAGTTGTTGGGGTGAGGTGTTTTCCAAAGATTTGAACTATGTTTTTCACAAGGTCAAGTCCATTTTCACTTTCAAGCATGCGGTGAATGTTGTCTATAGTGGGTATTGCGGTAGTTGAAATATTATCATTTTGCACTTGGTGTTGTAATTTAGCTAGGTCCTCATGAATTTGGATTATGTTTTCTTGGGAAACACTATCATTCCTTATTTTAACTTGCATACTACTTGAAGGCAAAGAGTTGTTAAGGGAATGATCCATACCTAGTGTACTAGTGTCAATACTAGGAGTGAAAGAGCTAGACAACCCAAGATCCACAATGATTGTTCTATAGCAGGATGACATGAGTCTTGAACTTTGTCTCACTACAATATTAGAAATAGGACACCAAATACTCATACAAGGGCTACTAAATCCAAGGTGAATGAAAATGCAATGTAAGCTAATAACAATGAAATGCTTATAACATAAATACTAGAAACTAAAATCTACAAAGGCAATAACAAAAAACAAAAGCTTAGAAACAAAACTTTAAATGCTAGAAAATGTAGTTCAGAATGCATAGAGGGACTGATTCGCCCAAGGTGGTGAATGAGTCCCAGCAGGGATGCTTTTTCATTTGAAAAAATTAGAAATATTGAATTATATGCTTTTTAAGTTTTATGGTATGTATCTGAGATGCAAATGTAGATTTTGAATGATTTTCAATGAAATAATATGCAAAAATGCAAGCTATATGGGAGTTTACTAATGCAAAATTTGAAACCCTCAAATTCCAATTAACCAATGCAAATCCTAATGCAATGTTAATGAAAGCCAAATCTAGGATGATAATGCACTCCAAATCAGAATTAAGATGTTCTAAACGTAGGTTCACCAAAATGAAATTTGGAAAAATTATTTTGGGTTCCTCTTAGGATTTAGGACCAAGAAAGGAAAATTTTCACTAACTTTCACTCAAGAACAAACCCTTGAGATGCCAATGCAATGGAGAAAGAGATCTTGCAAGAGGGATATTCTAGGGGCTGAATATGATCTAATAAGGGGTTGACCACCAAGTTTAGACTTGGAAAAGATAATGAAATGCAAGATGGAATTCAAAGCCCTAATTGAGTGTAATGTAGAGATGATTTTAAATCAATAATACATCTTCTAAAATCCTCAAAAAAATTCTTAGAGAGAAAAGAAAAATTGCAATTTAAACTCAACACTTGATTGCACATGAACCCATTGAATTTATTTGGTAAAGGAAGCTTATTAAAAATGATTTTTTAGTCTTAATAGACTGATAAACAACAAATAAAAATGCCTAAAAAAATATTACATGCAGTGGAACCATTCAAATACAATTCTATGCTCAACTATGTAAGCTCCAACAAACTAGTTCACATTCCAGCACTCCAACAATGCTTGCAACTCTTGTAGTTTCATTTCAATGCTCAAAAACTTCAATGGACTGTTGTAAATTAGTCCTAACTTGAAAAAAAACACCAAGAACACATTCCCCAAAGAATGCTACCCTCTACCTGTATCCTTCCATTTCTCTTCCCCCCAAAAATTTCCAAACTAGTCAAGCTAGGAATCAATGAAAGCAATCTTCCCCCAAATCTTCCCTCCCCAAAATGAGAATGGATTTCAATTATTTTTGATATCTAACAAGATGGGATGACAATATACTGTAGATGTCCCCAAAATAAGATAAAAGTCAGAATATTTATTTATTTTTTCCTTCTTGCAATATTCCCTTTTGTTTCCTCAACCCAGGAGTTACAAATCTTCATCAAAATAGAAAAATCAACTCTCCATAACTGGACCACTTCACTCCATAATCCCTAATTTTTAGGAGCCACAGGAATATTTTAAAATGAATTATTTATCCAAGATTACCAAGTTCATATGCTTTTTCCAACCATTTCCCAACTCACTTCTTAAAAATGGCAAAATTTGACAATTTTCCACTACACCAAATTGGTAATTTTCAAGGGGATTAAATGAGCACACATGGAATTTGAACTAAATGCAATTCAAATGCCAAATTAACATGAAATAAAAATTCACACTCAAATCAAGCCAAAAATAAATTGAAATTCAAATCAAACCTCTTTTTGGTGATGTAAGATTCCACAAGGCCATGGATGCTCTTGCATCAAACACCCATGGTAGATGAAAATGTTTCATGATTGAAACTCATAAAAATCTGTATACTCTATGTCTATTTTGGATCCACTTCTACTCCTTTTTCACTAGAAATTTTTGTTCCTCTCATCTTGCAACTTTAGAATTAGTATTCCCTTTCATCTTCCCTCCTTTTCTCATCCCCATGAAATGCAAATTACCAAACTCTACCTCCCACCAATGTTCTTTATCAAAATGAAACAAATCAACGGTGTTCATACCTTCTTCTTCAACACAAAATGTTTCATGTATTACCTTTCTTGCTGCTATACCTTCTACTCCTCCTTTTTCCTTGTCTACAATTCAACTTTCCACTCTATTAGTGTCTTTAGAAAGACACTCTACTGCTGCAAATTGATTTTCTACACCCAAAACAATGTTAGAATGATAATCTTGTGACTCATCATCCACCTTTAGCAACAAGTAATCAAGTTCTTTTATCAGGGAATCTTCACCTTCATCATTCTCAAACAAGGAATCATCAACAATCCCCAATTTTACATTCACATCTTGCTCATCACTCTCACCTATCTTCAACACATCTACTGCTGCAACTACATCTTTATTCTCATTATAAGAAGTATTAAAATCAGAAGTTACCTCATTACCTTTGGTTGCAACCTTTGTGTTAGCTGAAATTTTCTCTTTCCTCTCTCCTACAATTTCTTCCAATTGCATTAGAAAATCATCCTCCTCACCTTCATCCTTTTTCTCTAACTATTTCAAATCACTATCCAAACAAATTCCAACCTTGCTACATACCCTTCTTCCTCTCGCATCCAATGGCTTCAACTTATGATGAACTCCATCCTTCATCAAACTATAAGTGTTCACACATCCATCATGCACTACTTTCCCATCAAATTGCCATGGTCTACCCAACAACAAATGAAAAACATCCATATTCATAACATCCACAATACTTCATCATAATAACCTCCAATCTTAAATCTTACCACACATTGTTCATTTACCAACACTTTGTGTTCATCCTGTAACCATGAGATCCTATGTGGATGTGGGTGCCTCTTCCTCTCCAACTACAACTTCTCAACCATCTTTGTAGAAACAATATTATCAGTACTACCACCATAAATAATGAATTTAAAAAATTTACCTTTGCATTTTCATTTTGTATGAAACAATCTCCTCCTCTGAATGGGTTCACTATTTTCATTCATCAAAAATCTCCCCATTATTAAGGATTCACCATCTTTTGCTTCTTTGGAATGTGTTGAATGTGCATCTTCCCCATTTATGTTTGTTGCTCTATTTTGATTTATAGTTCTTTTTCTTGGTGTTTCCTCTTCATGAGGGCACTCATATGATTTGTGCCCCTCTTCTCCACACTTGAGACACGTTATTTTAAAATTCCCTCTTTCAATTCCCTTACCTGATCTTTCTCTTCCTCTAAATTTTTTATCATGGGGCTTGCTTGATTTTTCACATCTTTCATCCTTGTTGCCCTTAATGTCTCTAATCTATTTTTCATCCTCTTTTTTCTGCACATAAGCTTTATCCTTTCCCTTTTGTTTATTCTCAAACCTCTTGTTTAACCTTTCCTCTATTTTTAATGTCATTTAATAGGCATCCTCCATTGTCACAACTCTAACCAATGCCATTTCTTCTTGAATGCTTGATCGAAGCCCATTCATGTACCTTGCAACCTTCTCTTTGGTCACCTCAAAAATTCCAGTTCTAATAAGAATTCTATGTAATTCTTTTGTATATTCTTTCACACTCTTGCTTCCCTATCTCAAACCTTCCATTTTCTTGAGCAGGTCCAATTCATAATCCACAGGAATAAATTGCATTTTAAGTTTCTCCACCATTTTATCCCATATGTTAATGTTTTCTTTTCCTCTTCTTCCCCTTTCTAATTTAATCTCTCTCCACAATATGGAGGCATGTCCTTTCAACCTTGTTTCTGGATATCTTACTGTGTTTGGATCCTCTATCACTTCAAATTCAAAATACTCCTCCATATCATTCACCCAATCTATTAATTCTTCTAGGTTTAGGCTTCCATTAAAGGTAGGTACATCCATTTTTTGTCTCTTTCCCATCTTTTTTAAAGCTTTCAGTAGTGGTTCATTTGCAACTACTGCAATTTCTTCTCTTTGCTTAGTATCTAAACTAGTATTCTTTGTACTTTCTTCTTCATCTTCATTTTCACTTGTTGGGTCTCTATTTCTTGAAAATCCTCTCCTTATCTCATTTTTCAAGGTTTCAACCTGCCTTCTCAAGGCTATAAAATCATTTTTTATAAAAAAATTATCTCCTCTTCCTCTTCTTCTACCGTGATGGGCTCCTCTTGCATACATTTCCTCCAATACCCACAAGCTCAATCCTGGTGCAACTACCTCTCTTTGGTGGTCTGTTACACACTCAAGACATTTTGGGTTTGATACCACTAATGTAGAGAGGATTTATTAAACTCAATAATCTCTCTTCTAAAATCCTCAAACAATTGCTCAAAAAATTTCTTAGACAGAAAAGAAAACTTGCAATTTAAACTCAACACTTGATTGCACATGAACCCATTGAATTTCTTTGTTAAAGGAAGCTTATTACAAATGATTTTTTAGTCTTAATAGACTGATAAAAATAAAATAAAAAATCCTTAAAACATCTTACATGCAATGGAACCATTCAAATACAATTTTATTCTCAACTATGTGAGCTCCAACAAACTAGTTCACCTTCCAACACTCCAACGCTCCCTACAACTCTTGTAGTTTCATTCCAATGCTCAAAAACTTCAATGGACTGTTGTAAATTAGTACCAACTTGAAAACCACACAAAGAACACATTCCCAAAATAATTCTACACTCTACCTGTATCCTTCCATTTCTCTTCTCCCCAAAAATTTCCAAACTAGCTAAGCTAGGAATCAATGTAAACAATCTTCCCCCAAATCTTCCCTCCCCAAAATGAGAATGGATTTCAATTTTTTTTGATATCTCACAAGATGGAATGACCATATACTATTGATTCCCCAAAAATTAGATAAAAATTATAATATTTATTTCTTTTTTCCTTCTTTCATTATTCCCTTTTGTTTCCTCAACCTGGGAGTTACAAATCTTCACAAAAATAGAAAAATAAACTCTCCATAATTGGACCACTTCACTCCATAATCCCTAATTTTTAGGAGCCACAAGAATATTTTAAAAATTAATTATTAATCCAAGATTCCCATGTTCATATGATTTTTCCAACCATTTTCCAACTCACTTCTTAAAAATGGCAAAATTTGACAATTTTCCACTATGCCAGACAATTTTCAAGGGGATTAAATGAGCACACATGGAATTTGAACTAAATGCAATTCAAATTCCAAATTAACATGAAATGAAAATTCACACCCAAATAAAGAAAAAATAAATTTAAATTCAAATCAAACCTCTTTTTGGTGATGCAAGATTTCTCAAGGCCATGGATGCTCCTGCATCAAAATGCAAAGTAACACTAAATGACCTAGAAATACAAGTGAAAAAAATAGAAAACTACAAATAAAAAATTTGCACACTTGCAAATATAAAAATGTTTGAATGGAGGTTTAGAACACTAGAAATTCTAATATCAATGCTGATAGAGACTCATTTGCCAATCTAGGCGAATCATTCCAATTTCTGGAAAATTGTGCACGAATAGGAATCTGCCAAATGGGTACTCAAATCGATGCAAAAACCTAAAATTTGGCTGGAACTAGGACTCATTCACAAAAACTAGTGAATAATTCCAATTGGGTTTTTTTGAATCTTTAAAGGTTGGTCTTGCTCTTCTCTATCTACTTTTTCCTTCCTAAGTGATTTATGGATTTGAATCTCTAATTTGCAACCTGTAGGTGATCTCCAATGTTCTCCAAAACTTGATGACAACTTTGACAATGTTGAGATCTTGAAAAATATTCTCCAATCTTGCTCCTTAGGAAATCTACAACCTAGACCTACAAATCACACTCAAAGGAGAGGGAAAAATTTTATTGGGTTAGTGGATAGGGGTTTTCCTTGGTCAAACCCCATGTTGGTAATTAAACCTTGAAATATAATGAAATAGGAATGGAGAACAATGAATGAATAAAATATGATATTGCAACTCACCAAACCCTAGCAATAAAGTGCTCCAAATATGATTGAAATGGTTGCAATGGATATAGATCTTGACTCTTGCTTGAATGAGGTTGATCTTGAATGCAATGCTTGCTTGAATCATAAACCCTACATCATTATTGTTAGCACAATAACAAACATGATGCATGAAATCTTTGACATGATGATTGATACTTGAATGTTGCTCTAAAGTTCTCAATAATTTTCCATTGAATGCTCTTGAAAAAAATTGTGAACTCAAATTTTCTATAAGGATGAATACTTGAATGCTTGGGGTGAAAATGAGAGAAAGAACCTTGTATTTATACTCAATTATGCAATAATTCTTGAAATTACAACACTCCAAGCCGAGATCAGATCTAGGAGAATAAAATCCTGCCAAATTTTTGAATAAATTTTGATTTTGGGCAACACGGGACTCATTCGCCCAAGGTAGTGAATGAGTCTCACTAGGCTTAATTTTTGGGACCAAATTTTAAAATGCTTAGAAATGTGTGGAACTAGGTTCAAGAGAAAAATATCTAGGTGGGATCCATTCACCCAAGGTGGTGAATGAGTCCCAGATCACTAAATCTAGGCCATTCAAACCTAAAACACTTGAATTATGATTGGGTAATGATTGGTGTCAGGATTATCCTCAAAAAGATGCAATAATTGAGGCTTGTGGATGTAAAATAGGGCCAATTAAACCATAAAGAAGCTCAATTATTAATGAAAAGCCTAGAAAACTGTGAAAGTGTGTTACAACACTTTGTAACACTTAAAAATAAGGCAAGATTAAGATTAAAAAGAGGTTTATTAGGTGTAATTAATTAATAATACCTTAGAAAAGTGTGAAAGTGAGTTACAACACTTCACAACACTTTAGCAAAGGTATCATTTAAATTCATTAGTTCACAAGGGCCCAAGACCTGATGTGAATGTGTCAACCACATTACAACACTAAATCAAGGAAATATTAGGCTCAATTCAGCAAGGAGGCCCCAAACAATTGTGAAAATTTCCCTGACAACATTTTTCAACACTACAAGAGCAAATGGGAAGTGCTTTACATGTTGTAGGACCATTAGGAGGATTGGCAGGTTTATGGGATCTACACAAGGTCAATGCAAAATTCATTGTAGGTCAAAAATGGTGGATGCTCATCAAGATTGAATGTTATTAGCATACATTTTGGTTATTCAACATATATGGTCCCACTTCTACTAGTGGAAAGAAATAGGTATGGGATTCGCTGACAACAACCATCAACTTGTTAAAAGAGGAATTGATTTTTTTAGGACGTGACTTTAATGTTATTACCTCTTTAAAATTAAAAGATGGAGGAATTTTCTAATTTCATTCTATATAATGCATTGATAGATTGTTTTCCAACTAATGGAAAATTCACATGGACAATAGAAGGAAATTTTTTTCTCTCATTGCAGATAGATTAGATAAGTTCCTCCTCTCTATAATCTAGTCCAACAATGGATTTTGATATGTTTCTTTGGTCCTCACATTTCCTAGATCAGATCACCATCTAATCCAATTGGAGATAACTTGAAATTCTATACCAAGTAAATTTAAATAATCATTTAAATTTGAACGCATGTGGTTTAGAGATGACAACTTGTTGCCTCTCCTCAAACAATGGTGGGAGAATGCACCATTTGTGGTAGGATCTAGACTATTTCAAAAAGACAAAAAACATCAATTTATAATAGGACAAATCAAATAATGGAATCATCTCCACTTCAAACATATTTTTGAACAAAAAATCTTCTTACTCAACAAATTTAAGAGCTAAATGATCAGGTTATTCATGTGGGTATGAAAAATGTATCTTTCCAACCACATAATCAACTTCAAAAAGAATTAGAAGAAGTTATTGCTAGAGAAGAAATATAATTGGAAACAAAAAGAAAGAGAAACCTAGTTAAAATAGGGAGATAGGAATACGAAGTTCTTCCACACCTTATTTAAGGTAAGATTCAATGCTAATACAATCTTCTCTATTCAATCTACCACTAATGAGCTACTAAAAGATAATCTAAAAATTCAAAATGAAGTCATCTTATTCTTTTCTAATCTCCTCTCCAAACAAGAAAATTAGGATCCTGATTTGATTGGAAAAGAACAAGAATTTTAAAATTTCATTCCAAGAGTACTTAACTTAGATTGTAACAAGTTTATTTTGGCTTCATTTACCCTAAAAGAGGTTAAATTTTTAGTCTTTACTCTCACCCCAAATAAAGCTCCAGGTTTGGATGGTTTTATTGTACTATCCTATCAAAAATGTTGGGAGTTTGTAGGAAGAGATATCTAGCTAGCTTTAGAGTAATCTCATAGGAACGACATAATGCTAAAAGAGCTCAATATTACTCATATTTCCCTTATTCTAAAAAACAAAATACCTTCCTCATTCTCTAACTTCAAACCTATTTCCCTCTGTAATACCATCTATAAAATCTTTTCAAAAGTCATTACCTTAAGGCTTGCCAAAATTATTCTAGATATTATCTCAAAGGAACAAGATGGATTTGTTTTGAGAAAAGAAACACCAAAGGGGAAATAATAGACCATGGAATCTTGCACTCAATTCATCAAGGATTTTTTTTTGGCTATGATTATAAAATTAGATATGATGAAGGCCTGTGATAAAGTAAACTAGGAATTCTTATCAAAGCTCTTGCTACAAAATGGTTCAAATGGATTATCTTCTACCTTAAGAAAAAAATATTTTTTGTCCTCAGAAATTCCCATCACTAGCTGTTTTTTTTGTTTTTTCTTCACAAGGAGTAAGGCGAGATGATCCCCTCTCTCCCTTGCTTTTCATTCTAATTATAGAAGCGCTAAGTAGGGAAATCTCATCCTTCCATGCATCAAATAAGTGGAAGGGTATAAAAGTACCAAGAATGAACATATCTTGCACACATTCTTTATTCATAGATGATACATTACGATTTAGTTAGCGCTCGGTGCGTGAAGCTAAAAATATTAAATATGTACTGGGCAACTACTATCTAATTTTGGGACAAATGATTAACTTGGGGAAATCAAAAATATTTTTCTAGAATAGTAGTGCTTTTGTAATTGGTTACATTCTCTCTATTCTAAAATTTAGACATAATAATCTTCCCTACTGCTATTTGGGTATTCCTTTCTTCACAAGGGATCATAAAGCTTAATTTTGGAATAAAATCTTTATGACTATTCAAAACAGAGCGGCATCATGGATGGGTAGATGACTATCATTGGTAGGGAGATTTACTATGATTAGAGAAGCCTTATCCACCATTACAAATTACTTTCTATCAATGCTCAAAACACTAAGAGAGGTACATGAGAACATTGTTAAAGCCACCAAGCAATTTCTTTGGAAAGGTAATCTAGATTTAACTTGAAGAAAATACCTCTAGTTTCTTGGGAAAATTTATGCAAAGACAAAGCTTTTGGGGGTGTTATATTACAAAATATGGAATTAAGAAAGTTAGCTTTAGGTGCAAAGTTGGCTTTGAAGTTGTATGCAAAATCCTCATCTAAATGGAGCTGCAACATGAGATCAAAATAGCTAGACTTGAGTAATCCAAAAAGAGTCTTCACTCTAGAAAATCCACTAGAAGGATCAAGGATGTGGAACTTCATCATTACACGTTGAGATGTAATATCCCCTTTTTCTTTCATGGGTTGTCAACAATGGTGAAAAGATTATTTTTTGGGAAGACTCGTGGAATGGGAATCCCTCACTATCCTTATTTTATGGTTTGTAGGAGGCTAAAGATTGTCTAAAAGCAATCTAGGGCTCAAAATTCAAGAATTATGTAGTAAAAGACAACTCAAAATATAAATCCAATTTTTTATGGAAAAAATTCCATAATCTCCCATTTCCCTAACACCAGAAGAAAAAGCTACAATGAATACTAGATACAAGGACTATTCTACTTTCATATTCAAAGGATAAACTTATTTGGGCCCCATCTAAGTTAGGCCAATATAATGTCAAGCAGGGTTACAAATCTTCGGCCTTTGAAGAAAGATTCAACTAGGTAAAAGACCATATAAGCTCTATTGGCACTCCTCAATCCTTCCTAAATCAAGTACTTTTTCTTGGTTATCTTTTCACAAGTGGGTTCTTGCAAGTTGTAGACTCTCCAAGTTAGGCATAGCCAAGCCATTCAATTGAATTCTATGTTTCTCTTGCTTGAAAATAGTGGATCATCTTCTAATTTGGATTGTATTTTTCTCAAACATATTGGAATTGGATCCAAAATAAGGTCCATTGGACTTCCCCCTACCAAACACTCTTTTGGAATTATTCCAGAGCTGGTTGTTACTATACAAAGGTCATATTTTGATGCATTATGGGTGGTGATTCATGCATTACTAGTTTGGAACATATGGCTTGAGAGTAACAAAAGGATTTTTAGAAACAGATCTCTAGAATTCAACACATTTTTTAATAAATTGGATAGGAATATATCTAAAGTAATTCGGAAGATGTGTTGAAAGAATAAAAACCATTTAACTCATTCTCTAGCTGGGACAATGAAATGTTAAAAACTTAGCCTCTTCACAAAGTTCCAAACCAGGTGGCATATTCTAAGGTTTAGAAAGTTGACAAGGAGCATAATCAAATGGTGTGCTTCATGTCCAAATTTTATAAAACTAAAATTTGATGGTGCATCTAAATGCAATATGGGTATATTTGGGTTAGGTTGTGTAATTCATAATGATAAAGGATAATTATTAAAAGGATTGTCTTTAAAGTTACCTACAGGTACAAATAATGTAGTAGAGACTCATGGATTGTTAGCAAGTGTTAAGTTGGCACATAACATATAGATCAAAAATATTCACATTGAAAGAGATTCATTAAATATTATCAATGCATGTAGAAACATGCAAGCCAAAAATTGGGCCATCTCCTACATCTTGATACTATTTTGGGAACTTCTTGAGGATTTTGTTTCAATAACAACCACACATTGCTATAAGGAAGCTAATTTAGCACAAGAGGCCTTAGGAAATCATACTTGTAAAATGGATACAAAAGCCCTCCAAATTGATTCATCCAACTTCTTCAAATTTGAAGACTTTGCACAAATCATCTATAGAGAATGCCAAGGGAGCGACGTCCCTGAGGTCTCAAGATAATCAAGTCATTTAAAACTAGTCAACCTTGTTTTCCACATTGTTGGTGTGGAAAGTCATTTTACTAGGTTTTAGGTTTGTTGTATTGTTGCTTGTAATTCCTACGTGATAATGTCAGGTGCTTTGCACTGCATTCCCCCAAGTGAGGATTCAAAGCTTACATCTTCAATCTGACACCCAAAAGTGCTATGTGGAAGCTATCACATTTGATTCCTAGGATGGTTTTGTTGATGCTTCAAGCTTGTGCTTGTGTGATAATGTCATGGTCATTGTGTAGTGCTCCCCTAATGGATGTTTTGAAAAGTCTACATTTTGATCCTAATGTCTAAGAGTTCCACGTATCAATTGCATGCAAGTTCAAGATATTTTTGAGCCTGAAGGATGAGAGAAGGAGCACCACTGGTATTTTTCAAACCTAGAAAGGTTGTAGGAACTACCTCTTAGAGGTATACTTGTTGCTCCTTTGGCTATTAGGGCATCAAGAGAGGATCTAAAATTTTATATATCTAGTGTCCCATGACTGATAGGGCCATGCAGAAGCTATCTCATTTGGATCTTAGGATAATTGTGTTGTCACTTTAAACTTGCATGATAATGCCATAGTTGCTGAGCAGCATACAAAAAATTCACCGCCTGCAATTCACTAATGGAAAATTCACTACCAGCAATTCACCATGAGAAAAATCACTGCCATGACAAATTCACCCACCAACAATTCACTGCCATGGAAAAATAACTGCATTAATATTTTTTAATATATATTCTTTTGCAAAAAAAAATTAATTTTTTTGAAATATATATTTAAAAATATTAATGCAGTTAATTTTCCACTGCGGTGAATTGTTGGTGGTGAATTTTACTTAGCGGTGAATTTTTCATGGTGGTGAATTGTTGGTGATGAATGTATCATCAGTGAATTTCTCACGGTGAATTTTCCTAGAGTCATTGTTGAGTTTCACTCCCCTATCAAAGGTTTGAAAAGTCTATCTTGAGCTTGATGTTAGAGAATGCCACATGTCATATGTGTGTAAGTGCAAGAATACTTTTAGCCCTAAAGGATGAGGGAATAGAACTATTGGCTCATTTTTAGATTCAGATAGGTGGCTCAGTGGTTTTCACTGCTCCTTGGGCTATCGAGGCATTGCTAACCATTTTACAGACTATGTGATAGATGTCTAATAGTGCTATATAGAAGTTGTCTAGCTAGGTTCTTGGAATGGTTGTGTTTGATGCTTTAAGCTTATGTGATAATATCTCAATCATTGTGCCACATTCCCTTAAAGGAGGTTTTGAAAAGAATATATCTTGTGTTGAATGTCTTATAGTGTCACATGTCTTACACATGCAAGTTCAAAACTACTTTGAGAAGGAAGCATATAAGAAGTACACCATTGGTCCGCTCTAGCTCCGGAAGGTTACAGGATCTACCTTTGATAGTTCCACATTTCTTATGCTTGCAATATCAGGAATGCTTTAAGAAGGAAGGATACAAGAAGTGTGCCATTTATCTGTCTTCTCTTTAGGTTTGGGAACGAAGATTAGGAATGATGTCATAGCTAATTATGAACTGCATCTTGGAGTTGTTTTTGTAAGTGTTAGGGAAGCTCTCTAAATTCTAGTGAATGTTATTTTTGAGACCACTACACTCTCTTGGAAAAAAGCACTAGTAATCCTATTTCATACTACGCTTGCATTTATATCTCTTGTTTTGATGGGAGCTAATGATTAACTATTCTAACCTAGACGTACTATCGATAAACCAAGGAAAGACAATTATATTTAATAATACTATGAGTTCATGCTAGCATTTATTATAGGAATATTTACCAAAGTTGGAGTTGTACACATGAGAGGTCTGAAGGCCTTCATCATACATTACATGATCACATGGATAATTGTGTACTAATGAATTTTAGTGCACTCATAAAGCTATTTCTTTAAGAATAACACTATCTCATAGAGTATTATGAGGAAATAAAAGCTTAATTCATTGTGTGTATGCCTACTAAGAGTTCATTGTGTGGTGGTGTGGACACACCCATCAGGTTGGTGAGTACCCATAGAAAAATGACCTTCCTTGGCATGATCTCAAAGCTTCAATTGAAGTGAATTATGTTAGAAACATATTTCATGTTGATCAATGTAGTTAAACTCATTCCATAACAATATTTTATGTCATCAAGTGAGAGATCATATCAAGTGGAATATGATATCTCCTAATCTTCTGTGGTAGCTCCTCTTGACCTACAAGTCCCAAAGGTGGAGCTGGTGGAAATGGATCAGAAAATTTTCATACCTAAAGTATTAGATGGGTTGGAGGAGGTGTTGGAAGTTGTCACTTTGGGTCTTGGTATTCCTAGGCCTCGGGATATCGAGCTTCTTTCTATCCCAGGAAATATGGTAACATATTACATTTTCATTATAGATATTAAAGATGCAGCATTGTACAGGAAAAGGGAGTGGGTTTAGGTAGGATTAAGCTTCTTAAAGAAAATGCTACATATCAAACTAGTCTAGGACTTTGAATGGGTAGACATTTTTTTCAGTTATGTGCAAAAAGCATATAGTGATGAATAGTTTTGTTTTTATATAATCCTTGCTTCCTATTTTTTATTGGATATGAAGTGTTCAATTCCTTTCCCTAGTTAGTAATTAGTTTTGTTATTAGGGCTTTAGAATAATCTTTGTGATGTTAAGTGTTTGAATACTAGAAGGCTAACTTAACAAAGATATCTTTAATTTTAGGTGTTTTGCTCTGTTACTCTAGCTCTAAGAAGTTGTGTCTAGTTGCATGATTGAAGGGGAGAAGGTTTTTTGCTATACCTCTAATTTAGCCATTGAAGGGTCTAGGTTTCATCTTGGTACTATTCGGTTTTTCAAGTTGATTTTTTTTACTTGAGGGATGACCATATTCCCTTCCATGATGTATATTGGTACTTATAAAATTGTATTTCAGCTACTTTATTAATACAAAAAATTTAGGCCTATGGCCTTTCATCTAAAAAAACTAATAATGCATTGAATAGATTTTGGAGTGTGTTTTCCCCATGTAAGAACTAGTGTAATGTGTTTGATTACCTATATTTTTGATTTATATGTGTTTCTCTATTTTTTGTAATTGCTTTAGATAAAATTTAAAAGTTTTATGCATACTTCTCCTCTCAAGATTATCATATGAAGCTGACTTTAACTAAATCCTTGTAACTATAATACTCATTCTTTACATCCAAAAGTGAATTTCTCACATGTGATAAGCATGAAACACAATAGATAGCAGTGATAAAGCAAGATGTCATCATAATAAAAAATATTAACATAGCAAAGAATCTCTCCATTTTGGAAATTGATTTATCTCACCTAAAATAATTTTTGATTAAAAATAACTATATGGAAATTAAATAAGTATGCAATAATAAATAGATAAATGAAGAATGGAGTGGTAATTATACTAACAATAGAATATAAGAGGAGAGGAGAGAAGTAAAGGAACTTTAGGTGCATCATAAAATATGATTATAATAGAATTTACATCACTTTAATCACCCTCAAATTCTTAACTCTTACTACACTTGATAGAAACATATTATTTCTCTAATTTTCTTTCTTTTCCCTTATTCCTAGGTAATTCAATCTGGATAAATTTATCTCATAAAATTTCCTAACACAATATCACAAAATCTCTTTTTTTTCCTCATCCTCTATCCAAAATGGTCCTTTATATATCTTAAATAAACTCTTCTTAATTTATATGGCATGAGGGGTGACTCTTGGTTTGGGGCTCATCTCATCATAAGATTCCTTTTCTTTAGGGAATTTTGATGAGCACATGCTTATACTAAGATGGACTTGAATTAGTATAAGACACTTCTTTACTTTTTAAAACTAACAACCTCAATAATTTCAATTGCATAATATAATTCACATAAGATCTAACAATTATGCATCACAAGAACACATGATTTACATCGAATCCATAACATTTGGGATAAAACCACAAAAAAGAAAATATTTTTATATAAATCTCTTTTACAATCTTTGTAGGAACCAACCTATAGGAGATGTTAATCCCCTCTTATATGATTTGTAGGCACCAACCCACTGGAGACACCGATCCCCACAATTTCTAGGCGCCAACCTACTAGAGGAACCAACCCCCACTTATATGATTTGTAGACACCAATCCATTGGACAAACCAATACCCACAATTTCTAGGCACAAACCTACTAGAGGCACCAACCCCCACTTCTAAGAACCAACCTAGCCAGAGACATCGATCTCTTCTTTTGGGAAGCACCAACTTCCAAATCAAATTTCCATCTTTAGAATGTTGCTCCTTAAATGGATGATGGACATTATGATCTCTTTCATTTATTCATTCCATGATTCTCCTCTTCTTATTTATCATGAATGTACTCATATATTTTATCCACTTCTGATGCAGGAGGATCGAGTGAATGAGCTATCTACATCACCCAAAAAGATTTACAGCTATTTATTTCAGTTTTGGTTTGTTTCAATCACATTTGGCATCTCTTAGCATAAGAAATGTAGGTGTGTAGTCAAATTTTCAATTTAAAGTTTTTGCCAAAACATTATTTTTTGGGCTCCAAAGGTAGTTTTTGAAAATTATTCCTAAAAAAACTATAAGGACTCAAGTAAAATCCTTTTGCAAGTCAATTCTGGAAGATAACACATGAAATTTTTTAAAAGAATCAAAGTCATATTTTTCCTAGTTTGAAATATTTTAAAGTCGGAAGTTTGTTAAAAAATATCGCTAGTCTATGAAATTTTTTAAAAATCTCAAAATTTGGAAGGCTAGAGTGACATTGTTTTGTAGAGGACTTGGAGACATTATCTTGAGTGTGCATGCAAGTTTTCACACAAATTGGAAAATTTTGGATTTTCCACCTATGGATACTTGAAATTGTCAATTCACAAAATCAGTCAATTCCAAAATTTTGAGCAGGACTACAAGGACTACAGAGGAAATAAAGGTTAATTTTCATATTGACAACAATGTGGGAGTGTGGACAAGAAATAAAAAGAAGGCAATAACATGAAGGATAAAATTTGTAAAATGAATATGGAGAAAATGAAATAGAATATATGTAGCCAAATGAAGAGAGTTCTTATTAAGAAATTAATAAAAATAAAATGCAAATTTATGGAGGTATAGTATTTTAAATGGCATATTAATCTTTTAAAATTGAAAAGAAAAATCAAATGCCAAATTAAACATATGAAGGGGACCACGTAGTAGTTTGAAACATGCATGAAAAGAAATGAAAAAAATGAATGTAAAGGGGCCCACCATGACTAGAAGAGAAAATAAAAGAGCATAGAAAACAAAAGGTTGCACTACATCAACAAGAAAAGAGATTTTTTGAAAAAATTTACAAGCTAGAATATATGAAATGTTGAAGGGGAGTGGCTAGGAATATAAGGCCATGGAGATTAAAAGAGAGGACTGCACAAAAAATAGAAAGGGGGTTGCTATTAGTTTGAAACTTTTTTTATTTTGCCACTGTAGATAAAAGACCAGAGACATTGTGTGGGCAGCAAGAAGAAAATTGGATAAAGAAGGAAATAGGTGTAGTGGAAGAAATCAATAAGAGGTAGCTAGATAGAGTTTTAGATGTTGTTAAGTTTAATGGTTGTGGCTACATTGTGAGTGAAGGGAAAATTTCAAATTAAAGAGAGTTGTGGAGAGACCACAAAGGGATTATGCCAGGGAAATTTGAAAGTTGAGATAGTTGAATCAAAAGACCAAAGTGCAGATTGAAGATATGAATTTTATTTTATTGATTTTTGAAAATTGTAATCAATTCCAATCTATATGGATAGAGATAAATAAATTTTTCTTCACTTTTCTTGTGAACTTGTGAATTAAATTTAATTTCACAAATGAGATTGTCTAGAAAAGTTGTTTTAGCTAAATTAGGAATCACAAGAAAGATATAGTTGTTTGTTGGATTGGTGTTGCCTATGTATGGTAACTTTATGATTAAGTTGTTTGTGATGGAAGAAGAATATTGAGCTTGCATCAATTGGTATCTGAGTGGGTAGTCTTGAGAGTGGAGTGGATCCACCAAGACCTATGGGTGTTGTGTGAATAGATCACCAATTGGAGGTAGTTCACACTTAGTGGAAAGTGTGAAGCTGTAGAGAAGAAATTCATGAGGGCTATTGTAGGTAGAGGATTCCTAAGTAGTGAAGAGCTTGAAACTGTGACAGAATATGTTTTGCAAATTGAGAGTGATTGCAACAGGCAAGATGGGTTGGGTCATGAGGAGACCCATGTGGATATTGTTTTGGGAACAATATTGGGAGAAAGTGGAAGATGAAATGTTTGAGAAGATGAGACAGATAGTTTGTGAAGAAGTGGAAAATATAGTTTGTGAAGAAGTGGGAAAGATGGTTTGAGGAAAAGTGGGAAAAAGTGAGAGGAAAGTGGTGAAAAAGAGTGAGATGAAGAAAGAGGATAGCGAAAAAGAGTATTGCAAGCTAAGTTGGATGGAGAAAGATAATAGAGAAACCCCTACGAAAGAAGTTGTAGTAGAGACATGCCATGAAGAAGGCACGATGAGGAAAGAAGAATGGAATGAAGTGAACAACAAAAAAGTCATAGTGAAGGGTGGAGGTAAAGCAGATTTGTTCGCAAATTGCTAACGATTGAGGAAGAATGGAAGATGAAGCTTGTTGGTGCAACGAAAGGAGAAGAGGAAGAATTTGCAGCTAACAAGGAGGTGAAAGATGTCTTAGTGAATTTTGATGCTGGAATTGTGAATGAAAATGAGGTAAATAATTTTTATAATGATATTTTGTTTTTAGATGAAATGATAGGAAGAGAGAGGGATAGAAAGGAAGAGCATATAGATGTTCCATATTTGTTAGTAGAGATATAGTAGAAGATGTTGTAGGGATTTGGTGGAGGTGGTTGGTCAATGGTGGGTTTGAACCCACATCTAAGAGGAGAGGAGTGTAGAAAGTATTTGGCAGAGGAGGTTAGGCTTTGGTGGACATTAGTCCATGAGGGGGGGAAGAGGGAGGATGCAATGTTGTTGGAGGGAGATGGTGCTTATTCCAACATGATGCTAGAAAAAGAGGAAGAAATATTAATCTTGAGCACTTGATAGTGGAGTTCACTGCAGGTTGATGGCAACCTAGAAGAGTAGTACAACTACTCAACTCTACTATTGTGAGTCTATGCTCACAATATTTCTACCCAGGGTGTGCCTAATGTAGGAGCATCTTGGGTGAACGAGCTATCTGCATCACCTAAAAAGATTTACAGTTGGTTATTTCAGTTTTGGTTTGTTTCATTCACGTTTGTGAGTCAAATTGTAAATTTGAAGTTTTTGCCAAAACGTCATTTTTTGGGCTCCAAAGGTAGTTTTTGAAAATTATTTTTGAAAAAATTGTAAGGCCTCAAGTAAAATCCTTTTGCAAGTAAATTCTTGAAGGCAACACATGAATGTTTTAAAAATAATAGAAGTCATATATTTCGTAGTATGAGATATTTTAAAGTTGGACGTTTGTTAAAAAATATCGTTAGTTTATGAAATTTTTAAAAAATCTCAAAATTTTGTAGGGCTAGAGTGACATCATTTTGCAAGGACCCGAAGACTTTATCTTGAGTGTGCACAACAATTTTTTGCGCAAATTGGAGAACTTTGGGTTTTCCACCTATGGACACCTGAAATTGTCAATTCCAAATTTTTGAGCAGGACTATAGAGGCAATAAAGGTTAATTTTCATATTGACAATAATGTGGGAGTGTGGACAAGAAATAAAAATAATGCCATGGCATGAAGGATAAAATTTGCAAAATGAATATTGAGAAAATGAAATAGAATATATGCAACCAAATGAAGAGCGTCCTTATTAAGAAATTAATAAAAATAAAATGCAAATTTATGGAGGTATAGCAATTTAAATGACATATTAATCTTTTAAAACTGAAAAGAAAAATCAAATGCCAAATTAAACATATGAAGGGGACCATGCAACAATTTGAAATAGGATAAAAAAGAAATGAAAAAAAAAAAAAAATGTAAAGGGGCACGCCATGAGTAGAAGAGCAAATAAAAGAGCATAGAAGACTAAAGGTTGCACTACATCAGCAAGAAAAGAGTTTTTTTAAAGTATACAAGCTGGAATATATGGAACGTTGAAGGGTAGTGGTGAATAATTACCACCCTTTCATCACCAATCTCTTCTTTTACCAGTCACCACCCTTCTTAAAACATAATAACTCCTTTAGTATGTTTGTTGTCTTTTGATTATAATTACTACCCTTTAATTGTAACCTCTACCTTCTAATATCGAGTGCTACATCTTACACTTAATCATTTCCCTTAACAATATCAATCACTCCCTTATATATCACTCCATGTATTAATTAAATCACTCCATATCATCATGAATAAATTTCTCACTTCTTATCATGTTTACTTGGGCAATTAACAAGTTCATATATTCTTTTGACTTAGTAAATAAATATAAAGTCAGACATGATTAATAGAGTATTAAACTAATCACCTTTCATTGTTTTCTTGAATGAGTCAACCACTATATAATAAGACTTTGAATTGGGCACCATCTTCAACATTAATATGTAATTATAGTGATTGGTTAGTACTAGCATTTTTATAGATCGGTCTTGCATATATAGAGAGGGTCAACCACCTTTGGATATAACAATTTTAATCAACAATATGAATGCCAAAAGTAAATAATCAATGTTGCAGTAACTAAAGTCCGCAATCATTTGATAATCAATTAGGGGCTTTTGGCTTTTGGTGATTTCCTTCTTGTACCAATGATTTCCTTGAGCATCTATTTGACATCAATGAATTATTCTTTGTCATCAATGACAACATTTTTTCCAATTATTTATTTGGACTTAAGCGATTTGCATCTTGCATTCTTTGACATCAATGCCACAACTATTTTCACATAAATGAAAGTAATCTCATTCATTCACATTGACTTCAATGATAATATTCTAATAGATTCATCTCTTAATAACTCATCATTAGTTGGTAAATTTTTATTAAAGAGGACTGAGTTATAATATCTTTCTTCAAATGCTTCTATCATATCAATGGTGAGTTTCATATTATTGAGAATTTATTTTAAATCTTTATTTCATTTAGTTTATTTCTTGAAAGTTTAAGGTTTTCAATATTGTCCCCTTTTGTAGACCCATATTCCTACTCACCACATCATCCAAATACTCCATGATAAAATCCTAAAGGTTTTAATTTATAAATTGGATTATTAAACCATCAAACCATTTATTAATGATGACCTTTAAATTTGATAGATTTAGAGTAGAATTTAGCTCTTGAGTTAGAAATTAAATGGCTGAGAACCCCAACTTCTAGGCCCTAGTTTAGTACTTTGACATTTGCTAAGCCCCCATCTATTCAATTCAATTGATTTATCATAGTTATTCATTTTTTCTACCAGCCATAGTAGTTTTCCTTTTTCTTTTGTAATTAAAGTTATTTGTTGCTCTAATTTATCAATGTTAGTGAGTGGCATCCTATATATTGATTCATATTATTTTATTTTTAAAAAATTTCTAATAGCAACCCTCCTGGCATGCTCTAATGAAGCTTCCCTAGTCTTCTCAATCCTTATATAATATATTCCCCTTCTTTCCTAAATCTATTTCAAGAACCTTCTTCATCAATTCTGGTCTCATATGCCATCTCAATTTCTTCAACAATCTCTTTTAATTTGTCTTGCAATCTCCTTGGCCATGGTTATTTTTATTCATCCTTAATGGGTCAAACTAGACTCATCTCAATAGTTTCATCTTTTCAAGATCCCTTTAAAGATACACCCCCATTCCATTTGTCACCCCCTTGATGCCTAAAGTCCTTGAGGGCTAGGACATATTGTGTTGTAGAACACAAAATCACCATTACTTCCTTTTTTTGTTTGCAGTCAATTATATTAACTCCTAACTATTAATACATATAAACTTAGGGGTTAGTGGGTCAACTTTGAAATAGAGTTCAAAGGTATGTTATAGATATCACTATCCCCCACATACTCGAACATTGAAATATGTTTAAAATCTAGATACTATCATGAAGTATATGAAAAACTAATCATTATTGTAGCATGTAGATTTGCATAAAAATTTAGAAAAGAAAGGGTAAGGTCTCTACGTGAATGGATTTTCTCCAACATTGTTAAATATTATTTCTTCACCAAAAACCATATGTATGAAATTAAGGATGAATCTTTCACTTTTAAAAGTATATTTTCAATATTTCCTCCCAAAATCCTAAAAAAATTAAAATATTATTTTATGGATTCCTTAAAAATGAAGTACAAATAACTAATTCATGGTAACTTTAAGCAAGAGTGAAGTCCCAATAGGCATGCATCATAAACTATTGTTGGATGACATGAATCACAATAATCAAAAGTTAGGACTAGGTTCACAACCCATGAACCTTCAAAGAAGGCTATTGTTATGTAATCTATGCTAGAAATAGCCTTCAAAATGAAATGGATGGGAGGTAATTTTTAGAGATATTTGTAAAAATAAAGGAGATGATGTGATTAAATAGAAAGTGGGAAATTTGAAAAGAGAACCAAAACATATAGGGACACTAATTAAAATCTTGCAGTAAAACATGTCATCCACTCTACATACCGATGCTATCGAATTTCTCCTTCCTCCCCAGTCTCTTCTTCTAGAACATGAATCATGACAAAATTTGACTTCTCGCCACATTTACATAATGGTTAGGGTTCTCAATGAAATAAGAGGGATGTTGCAAATTGACCCCTTATTGGATTTATTCGACAAATCAAATTGTTATTTATAATAAGGGTACTCATAGTAGAATTTTTTATTATTTCGTTTAAAACTTTCCATCTAAGAGACATTATTTCCATAATCCATATTATTTTAGATGTGAATTATGTGAGAGCTTATTGCATCAACGTTTTGGAGCACACTCTATGATCCATGATTAAGATGAATAAAATAGATTTTGGATTAGATAGTGCAATCTAAAATCTTGATGCGACAAACTCTCGCATAGTTAACATATAAAAGTATTCTTGATCATATTTCCATGTAGTGTATTATTAAAAAAATCTAATGACTCTAATTGCTCTAGTATGTCAAAAGTGATTGTAATGTCTCTTATAATACTATTCCTCAATAAGTACAAAGTGCACAGAGACCTTTAAGGTCTACAATTTTTGAAGTAATGCCAATTGATAGATGATTTATAGATAGACCAATGAAGGTTATAAATTACATAATAGAATCATATCACATCAATTCTAACCCTTTTTTATCATTTGGCTCTCTTCTTTGTTATAATGTATTGGGCATACCTATTGTTATTGATTCCTTGTTCACATAACTTCATAGATGAGTGATGATAAAAGATATTTGAATGGATATTTAGTAATGCCCATTTTTCATATCTATCATGCATTTTAATTTGTCAAACAACATTACTACACTAAAAATAATTGAAATATAATGAGAATGACTACTAAATTTAGTAAAAATAATAGCATGTAGAACTAACCACTTTGCTTCCAACTTTTTGGATTGCATGGAGATAAAAAAATTCCAAGACAAGAAACTAATACTACAAATTCTAGCCCCTAAATCTCACAACTATACAAGATGGTTGGTGACACTAACCTCATGTCCCCATGTGGCTGCTTAACTCCATTTTCTGCTTAAATTTAAGCAGCAGGGGTGTTCCCATGCATAAATTTATTATAAGGAAAGGATAATTTGGAATCTTTTCCTATTTTAATGGAGCAGCTACTGTTTATGAATTATAAATAAGCTGTGGACAAAGAGGGGGGGCTGGAAATAAGCAGCAACTGCTTATTGCTAAAAATCCATGTGGCCCCACAATTTTTTTTCCCTCTTTTTTAATATTTGATTTCATTTTTCTTTTTCTAATTTTTTATTGTACAAATTATTATTAATACTATTAATACAAATTTAAGCCAGCTGCTTTAAAATAAGTAGAAAAATTAAGAATTCATGGGGCCATCAGCTCCACAAATAACTCCTAAATAAGTTGAGCAGTGGCTGCTAGCCAAAATAAGCTAAGCAACCGCATGGGGACATGAGGTAAATATAAAAAATGTACAAATTTATTAAATATCATTTTGAAAATCAGTATTGGTTAAACTTGTCTCACAAGTATATAAAGTGCAACATGACCCTTTCATAATCTTTTGTCTACAATAGGGAGCATATTGAAGGGAGGTCCCATGAAAGACAAAACAATTAAGTATTAGGAAACTACTTTAACCAAATTTATTTTGTATTTGAGATAAGTTGTAGATGTGATTCTTTCTTAGTTGTGTTGAAAACTATAATCTTAATTTTGTTCAATCACTTGTAAACTATGAACATGGAAAAATGAACTCAGTATGTCAAAATAATAGGGAACAATATGAATTCTACAAATAATTGTTAATATTTAAAATTAATAATGAATATACATTATATAATGTAGCAATTCACCTTCCACATATGATAGTTGGCAATCCAATTTAATACTAATATACAGTATAATTTGGAAAATTTTATCAATGTAACGCCATGCAAACCCAGAGAACACAGACAAAGCAACTAATTTTTTTTTTTTAAACATTACAATTGAACATGCAAGAACATTAACCATAAACACATAACACATTACGTTACACTAGTACACTTAGTTCTCTAGGCACGCGAGGTTACTTCACGAACAACTAACTACGAAACAAAGATAACAACACTGTTCACTACTTATAGCTATACTCAATGATCACACAAGCTACAAGAAAAGATAGAAGTGATTTATTAACTTTGGTAATAGAGTCTACTTACTTAGGTCAACTTAACATACCTCTTACATTCTATTTTATCGACAAGTCCTTGCTCCCAATGCCTATACCTGCAAGGTCTACATGACTTGGCACACACATCAGATCAGAGATAGTTAGCACATGATCACTAAGAGAGACTATATAAATCAATGGCAACTCTCACGTTATTGGAGATAAACGACAAGACTCGAACAAGACTCAGAAGAACAGTCCTAGGGGCCCGACCTAATGCCTCGGGAGCTCATCACTCGATGGCCTTGCCTACGTATATAATTCGCAGAGGCACCGTAGTTCGACAACTTGAGCTGCTCCAACTCATTGACTGACCAAACAAGGGTTCACTCAAAAGACTTTCAAGGAGAAAACTACCCAACACAAAAATAACACAACATCACAAATACACACTACCTCAAACCTCTGTTCATAAGCATTATGTGACCCATACAAAATTTCATACTAGAAGAGTGGGTATGCAACCCTTTCTAGGGTCCCTAGTTATCCATCATTTACTTCAAAATTTTCTAATAGATTTCCTCCTTAGTCTAAAACTCTAATATTAAAATTACCCCTTACTCTAATACTTTAATAACCTTATTCCCAATATTCCTTAACATCTACTTTGACTTCCCAAGATTGTATTTTATTCTAAGTCATAATTCACAACGAGTCTACAAGTATTTTACCATGTTTAACGATTTTGTAGGAACACATTTTATTAGTATCTTTCCTCGCAGTTCCCTTAACAAAATCACTCCTAATTATCCTCTCATGACACAAATACGTCTTTACCTATAACTCTTTATATTTACACGTTTATGTACACATATCACTATAAATATTTATGTATAGTTCCATATATATACAATTACATATATTTAAGACATATTTAATTCTTAAAATTAAAATTACAACTTAACATAATCTAATATCAATATCCCAATTTTCTAATTGCATTAAGAAGTTATATTAGGACTTGAAGAAAACAACATACACTTATTGACCTAAGGTAATCGATCCCAAATCTTTTATTACCTAATGCTAGTAAATCCATATTCCTTCCATATGCTAGGGTAGCGACTATCCTCTAAGTCTCACAGGTATTCATCAAAGCATGATAATAGAGCAAAGAAATCTCATATTTCCCTAATTTCGAAGCCTACCTCAAATGATGACCAAGTACAATAAGCGGCCTACAAGGATAAGAGTAGGGAAGTAAAGTCAATTCCTTCATCAAACTAGTGATACAATATTTAAAAGAACAAAACATAGAGATACACAGGAATACAGAGGAAGTACAGTTTCCACACCACAAAATGTAGATAGGAACGCTTAGTTTTTGGCGCCATAGACTATGGGCATACATTATTCAAGAAGAATTGCAAGAAGGTCAAACTCACTAAGGATATGATGATCAACACTATAGTGTAACTGGCTGCCACTAACTCAACTTAAGTGTCACGTTGTACCTACATTCATCTCCCATAGACAAAAGTCCAACACAAGTAATATACTCTCCTATCGATGCAAGGGGGATTAACTAAAAATATATATTTTTCTTCCCTATCGACTATCCTAAAGCCACCTTACAAGTAGAACGAATTACAGAGTAGGGGATATAACTATTTAAATCAGTTGCCAGTCATAAAATAAAATCTACAATGAATGAGGAGTAATGGCGCCCTCCCTAATCTGCTATGGAATTACAGGCTGCCAACCTTATTAAGAGACATATCGAATGGCTCAAGCTACACAAGTTCTAAAATCCAGTTCTACCACACAAATATTTGAATTGAATGAAGGATGAAATGATATCAAGACCGAATAGCAACTACATTCCAAAACAGACAATAAAATCAAGTTTCCTACCTGAATTCCTACGCTTGGAAACGAAGAGGACGAATTGCAGACCACTCCTTTCACAGCCACAAATTCTTTCTTTGATCTTGGTCACTGGAACCTGAAGATACCACTTTCCTCCGTTCTTCAACCATATTGGTTGCACACTTTGAGATTTCGGGAATCATGCCCTTCAAGGCTTCCATATGAAAAGAAGGATTAATGATTCCTCTATGCTGCGCCCATTTTTCACCCTCTAACGCTACAAGTCCCCGATGTTTCGTTGGCAAAGGATTAGTTCGAACTCTTTTGTAGTTCCCCAACTTGTTAGATAGTATCTCTCTCACAAGCTCAGGATCAGGAACAAAAAGCCTGGGCTTATTCCCAAACCAATAAACATACTCCCGCCCATAGGTTTTGTCCATTGATGAAAAGCTGGAAGAACTCGAGGAACTATGTTGTGTGCTGACAGTGACTTTGGGTCAGAGCTCTCTTGTCTGGCCATTCTAACAATATCAGGAGCGTTCCCATAAATAAATTTGTAAGAAGGGCCTTGAATCCCTTGAGCTTCAAAGAACCCTTTTTTTTTTAAATGCACTGGTTTCCACCATATGGCCTTTGCAACTTCCAGCAGAATAACTGCTAAACCAGCTGAAACCACAGTTACAGCCCAGAAAAGTAATCCCATATTTTAAACCAGCAGATAAATTTCCAGAGCTAATAATAACAACTTGAATCCAGCACGGAATTGTTAGCTCCGATTGTAGTACTCATGTATGAAGGCGCTATCCATCTCTCCATCTATAGATGTAGTATTAGATATATAATCCAAATATGGAGATCGCTTTCAAGAGCACTTGTGAAACTTCATTTTTTTTTTTTTTATATTTATTTTTAATCAGGCGAATCAGTTTCAAGAGAAATTCTTATTTTTATTTTTTTATTTTTGCTTGGGTGTCCTTTTCTTTTTTTGGGTGGTTTCTGTACTGTAATATATTACATGCAAAATCACCCCCTTTTCTCTCTGTGCGTTCCTCCACTTTTTTCTGCATGCTTTCCAACTCTGTCCTCCTCAAATAGAGTATCCTTATTTGCTTCAGAAACAACGAATGAAAAGCAGTTGCGGCCTCAAAAAAAAACTAAAGCTATCCATAAATCTTAATAAAAACAATTATATTTTTTTTTTAAAAGCAAGTTTTTTTATTAAATCTCCATTCTCATTCGCTCTTTTCTTTTTTTTTAAATTCTTTTATTTATTTATTTATTCTATTTTCAATATATATATTTTTTTGTTTTAATTTCCGCTTTTTACAACTTTTACTTACAAAGCACATTATCAAATTAATTTAATAATTTATTCTAATAATTATCTTCGACCAGTGAGTTAATTGAAATAATTAAACACAATTTATTATTTAATTAACATTTAATACACTCATGACTTTTTCTAAAAATAATTTAAATAATTAAATATTTAAATACCATTAAATCTAACATTTTAATAAATAATATTATTACCCTTACTTAATTAATTCAATCTCAACATATTAAATACCATTAGCCGCTCTTGCCCTATCTTTCTCTTTCGACTCCATAGCCAGAGGGTACTACATCCTCCCCCCCTAAAACTCGACTTACTCCTGGAAGTCACATGACTCAAAATGGAACATAACCACATTAGCACCAAAAATTTTCTAATCTATAATTGATATACGCCCTCTTTCTGAATCATTGCAATAAAAATCACTATTCGGCTTCACATTTGAAAACAATATCTTCTTAACTACTTTTATTTATAATTCCTTACATCCCTTACACTAACATACTGGGTTTCAGCATTAATAACGATAGAAAGTACTCCTATTAACACAATTTTCCATTTACACAACATCATCTTCAAAATATCATAGAAGGTAGAACACATCAAATGATTACTTGAAATTAACAAAAATACACACCATATCATGTTTCAGTAACATATTTGAGTCACAATTTACGATTCTCAATAATGTCCAACCCATTTATACCACAGAGTCACAATATACTCACCTTTAAGATGGTGTGGTTATCCTTCTTTTACATCAATAAGCAACAGCACATAAGAAATATATATCTAACACATACATACACAATCACATCACCGGTAAAAGCACATCACAAGGCTACACAAGGGTCCATCTGGACACCGAAAAGCAGCATACTAATCCATGATACATAATCCATGAGCCAAGAGCCAATATCCATCTCACATAATCCATACTTCACACTCCGTGTCTTGATGGTGTTAGGCCACACACACATGGCGAGACCATCCAAACAAGACCACTATGAACCATCTCTTGTTGTACAAGGTGGTTAGCCTCCAAGAGATAGTCATCACAAATAGGTGGGTAGTGGGTCCTAGCTATAAAATAGCCTCACATACCCCCATCCTCAAGGTTCCCTGCGTCTACTTCCTCGTATACACTCACCAAGTCCGTCTCATACGTCCTTGGAGAGGAATCACAATACAACACATGGTCGACCCCGAAAACAACAAAGGTAAACTAGTTTAGCCACCAAAATCATAAAATAAACATCAAATAAGATTCAATTTCAACAGTAAAGCAATAAATGCGCGCAATGTCAACACTAAATCATATGTAACCACGAGGGCTACGAAAGACTAAGTCACAAAGTGTGGCTAAACCATTACAATCAAACATAAACAAATGTCAGCCTTCCAGGTCAGTTGAAAATCATCAAGAATTATAAATAAAGTTCACAATCTTAGAAATTGCACTATACAACACTGCGTGACTAGATACTAGCTACCAAACGAGGAAGGAGGGAACATTGTCCGGCTATACAATAGCCCCCATGTGGTGCGGAGTGAGCACACCATCCACATGACCCAGAGTGTGCTCCTCGGCTACACTCTGCCTCGCGTCGTCACGCGACATGGACTAACCAAGTGGCCCTCGCACTCCTTGGTTGCCCGCATAGGATGTGCACCTCGGCCTCCATCCTGCATCGCATCTCAGTGCGGCGTGGTCATACACCAGCCGGAGAAGGCATGCACTGGTCGTATGCCGCATGGCAGTGTGTCCGTGGCTCCGCGGAAGTAGGCACGCGCTAGACACACCCCGCATAGCGATACCTCGTGAAAAAGGCACATGCAGGTACTCGCCGTCGCCAGAGGTATACATGGCCAGGACCTACCCATATGCTAACCGACCCAAACACTGTCGAAAGCAAACATGAGTATCCCTCTACAAATGTGTGAGGCCCCATTACGCTCATCACACAAGTAGGCTATCATAGCACATCTCATAGTGCACCTTCACGTGTCTAAGCACGTGGCATCGTGTCCTCGAGCCCAGCTCGCTACCATCAACAACACGGCATCATCACCAGCACTGTGTCGGAACATCAGTGGGGTGTGGCATCGTATCCATTGCATCATGTCGGAACATGTGCAAATACGGTGTATGCAATACATATATGGGCATATCAATATGGGGCTACTCGAGCTTCACCTCTCATACGGACGAGGTTCACTCGCTAATGTCAGCTCAACGTCCCTATGGACGGCCAGACCAATACCAACAACCAATGCTGCTATACTCAAAACTATGGGGTTTAGGCTGGCACATATGAATCAAGTACCCTGATCCATCATAAGGGAAAGTAGTGAGTACGTTTCCTCGGGATCGGTTGAGCTAAGAATACTCTGCGTCGCAATATGCGTACGCTACACACTCCGCCCAAGGAACTTTGTGGCTGCTACTACCCCTTCACAGATTGAGGAACTAGAGAACCAAAAGAAAAGAATCCATGAAACTAGCTTTTGGCTACTCTTATATGTATAGATTTTCAACCACACGTGGGTTGGCCCTCAATCAGGTAACAATCATACACACATGAATGGTATGGTTATTTCCACACCAAGAAAAACAATAGGTTTCCCATGGATGGGTACATAGTATCACCATCGCATGGCACACAAAGCAAGCACAGGTTTAACACAACACACCAACATTGCACAGATACTGGTTTCTCACATTTACAGGGGTTACAATTACATGCATAACTCCATTACTCTTCCAAAGATCACATTCCATAAGCACTATTTTCCATATATCTCATGATGCTACAAGCCAATATCATGATTACTATAATCACTTAACAACTCTGATTAATAAATTCACATTCACCTCTATTCATTCAGTATAACGTTTTTGCCTTCATAACATATGCATATGTAGACTAACTTTTCTTCTAGATAGAATATATAAACCAGACAACAATAATGGGCTCATATGAAACCAGAGTGCCCAGTGTTAGAACCTTTGCTCTGATACCAAGTTGTAACGCCCGTCATGCAAACCCAGAGAACACAGACAAAGCAACTAATTTTTTTTTTTTTTTAAACATTACAATTGAACATGCAAGAACATTAACCATAAACACATAACACATTACGTTACACTAGTACACTTAGTTCTCTAGGCACGCGAGGTTACTTCACGAACAACTAACTACGAAACAAAGATAACAACACTGTTCACTACTTATAGCTATACTCAATGATCACACAAGCTACAAGAAAAGATAGAAGTGATTTATTAACTTTGGTAATAGAGTCTACTTACTTAGGTCAACTTAACATACCTCTTACATTCTATTTTATCGACAAGTCCTTGCTCCCAATGCCTATACCTGCAAGGTCTACATGACTTGGCACACACATCAGATCAGAGATAGTTAGCACATGATCACTAAGAGAGACTATATAAATCAATGGCAACTCTCACGTTATTGGAGATAAACGAAAAGACTCGAACAAGACTCAGAAGAACAGTCCTAGGGGCCCGACCTAATGCCTCGGGAGCTCATCACTCGATGGCCTTGCCTACGTATATAATTCGCAGAGGCACCGTAGTTCGACAACTTGAGCTGCTCCAACTCATTGACTGACCAAACAAGGGTTCACTCAAAAGACTTTCAAGGAGAAAACTACCCAACACAAAAATAACACAACATCACAAATACACACTACCTCAAACCTCTGTTCATAAGCATTATGTGACCCATACAAAATTTCATACTAGAAGAGTGGGTATGCAACCCTTTCTAGGGTCCTAGTTATCCATCATTTACTTCAAAATTTTCTAATAGATTTCCTCCTTAGTCTAAAACTCTAATATTAAAATTACCCCTTACTCTAATACTTTAATAACCTTATTCCCAATATTCCTTAACATCTACTTTGACTTCCCAAGATTGTATTTTATTCTAAGTCATAATTCACAACGAGTCTACAAGTATTTTACCATGTTTAACGATTTTGTAGGAACACATTTTATTAGTATCTTTCCTCGCAGTTCCCTTAACAAAATCACTCCTAATTATCCTCTCATGACACAAATACGTCTTTACCTATAACTCTTTATATTTACACGTTTATGTACACATATCACTATAAATATTTATGTATAGTTCCATATATATACAATTACATATATTTAAGACATATTTAATTCTTAAAATTAAAATTATAACTTAACATAATCTAATATCAATATCCCAATTTTCTAATTGCATTAAGAAGTTATATTAGGACTTGAAGAAAACAACATACACTTATTGACCTAAGGTAATACGATCCCAAATATTTTATTACCTAATGCTAGTAAATCCATATTCCTTCCATATGCTAGGGTAGCGACTATCCTCTAAGTCTCACAGGTATTCATCAAAGCATGATAATAGAGCAAAGAAATCTCATATTTCCCTAATTTCGAAGCCTACCTCAAATGATGACCAAGTACAATAAGCGGCCTACAAGGATAAGAGTAGGGAAGTAAAGTCAATTCCTTCATCAAACTAGTGATACAATATTTAAAAGAACAAAACATAGAGATACACAGGAATACAGAGGAGGTACAGTTTCCACAGCCACAAAATGTAGATAGGAACGCTTAGTTTTTGGCGCCATAGACTATGGGCATACATTATTCAAGAAGAATTGCAAGAAGGTCAAACTCACTAAGGATATGATGATCAACACTATAGTGTAACTGGCTGCCACTAACTCAACTTAAGTGTCACGTTGTACCTACATTCATCTCCCATAGACAAAAGTCCAACACAAGTAATATACTCTCCTATCGATGCAAGGGGGATTAACTAAAAAAAAATATTTTTCTTCCCTATCGACTATCCTAAAGCCACCTTACAAGTAGAACGAATTACAGAGTAGGGGATATAACTATTTAAATCAGTTGCCAGTCATAAAATAAAATCTACAATGAATGAGGAGTAATGGCGCCCTCCCTAATCTGCTATGGAATTACAGGCTGCCAACCTTATTAAGAGACATATCGAATGGCTCAAGCTACACAAGTTCTAAAATCCAGTTCTACCACACAAATATTTGAATTGAATGAAGGATGAAATGATATCAAGACCGAATAGCAACTACATTCCAAAACAGACAATAAAATCAAGTTTCCTACCTGAATTCCTACACTTGGAAATGAAGAGGACGAATTGCAGACCACTCCTTTCACAGCCACAAATTCTTTCTTTGATCTTGGTCACTGGAACCTGAAGATACCACTTTCCTCCGTTCTTCAACCATATTGGTCGCACACTTTGAGATTTCGGGAATCATGCCCTTCAAGGCTTCCATATGAAAAGAAGGATTAATGATTCCTCTATGCTGCGCCCATTTTTCACCCTCTAACGCTACAAGTCCCCGATGTTTCGTTGGCAAAGGATTAGTTCGAACTCTTTTGTAGTTCCCCAACTTGTTAGATAGTATCTCTCTCACAAGCTCAGGATCAGGAACAAAAAGCCTGGGCTTATTCCCAAACCAATAAACATACTCCCGCCCATAGGTTTTGTCCATTGATGAAAAGCTGGAAGAACTCGAGGAACTATGTTGTGTGCTGACAGTGACTTTGGGTCAGAGCTCTCTTGTCTGGCCATTCTAACAATATCAGGAGCGTTCCCATAAATAAATTTGTAAGAAGGGCCTTGAATCCCTTGAGCTTCAAAGAACCCTTTTTTTTTTAAATGCACTGGTTTCCACCATATGGCCTTTGCAACTTCCAGCAGAATAACTGCTAAACCAGCTGAAACCACAGTTACAACCCAGAAAAGTAATCCCATATTTTAAACCAGCAGATAAATTTCCAGAGCTAATAATAACAACTTGAATCCAGCACGGAATTGTTAGCTCCGATTGTAGTACTCATGTATGAAGGCGCTATCCATCTCTCCATCTATAGATGTAGTATTAGATATATAATCCAAATATGGAGATCGCTTTCAAGAGCACTTGTGAAACTTCATTTTTTTTTTTTTTTTAATTTTTTTAATCAGGCGAATCAGTTTCAAGAGGAATTCTTATTTTTATTTTTTTTATTTTTGCTTGGGTGTCCTTTTCTTTTTTTGGGTGGTTTCTGTACTGTAATATATTACATGCAAAATCACCCCCTTTTCTCTCTTTGCGTTCCTCCACTTTTTTCTGCATGCTTTCCAACTCTGTCCTCCTCAAATAGAGTATCCTTATTTGCTTCAGAAACAACGAATGAAAAGCAGTTGCGGCCTCAAAAAAAAACTAAAGCTATCCATAAATCTTAATAAAAACAATTATATTTTTTTTTTAAAAGCAAGTTTTTTTATTAAATCTCCATTCTCATTCGCTCTTTTCTTTTTTTTTAAATTCTTTTATTTATTTATTTATTCTATTTTCAATATATATATTTTTTTGTTTTAATTTCCGCTTTTTACAACTTTTACTTACAAAGCACATTATCAAATTAATTTAATAATTTATTCTAATAATTATCTTCGACCAGTGAGTTAATTGAAATAATTAAACACAATTTATTATTTAATTAACATTTAATACACTCATGACTTTTTCTAAAAATAATTTAAATAATTAAATATTTAAATACCATTAAATCTAACATTTTAATAAATAATATTATTACCCTTACTTAATTAATTCAATCTCAACATATTAAATACCATTAGCCGCTCTTGCCCTATCTTTCTCTTTCGACTCCATAGCCAGAGGGTACTACATCCTCCCCCCCTAAAACTCGACTTACTCCTGGAAGTCACATGACTCAAAATGGAACATAACCACATTAGCACCAAAAATTTTCTAATCTATAATTGATATACGCCCTCTTTCTGAATCATTGCAATAAAAATCACTATTCGGCTTCACATTTGAAAACAATATCTTCTTAACTACTTTTATTTATAATTCCTTACATCCCTTACACTAACATACTGGGTTTCAGCATTAATAACGATAGCAAGTACTCCTATTAACACAATTTTCCATTTACACAACATCATCTTCAAAATATCATAGAAGGTAGAACACATCAAATGATTACTTGAAATTAACAAAAATACACACCATATCATGTTTCAGTAACATATTTGAGTCACAATTTACGATTCTCAATAATGTCCAGCCCATTTATACCACAGAGTCACAATATACTCACCTTTAAGATGGTGTGGTTATCCTTCTTTTACATCAATAAGCAACAGCACATAAGAAATATATATCTAACACATACATACACAATCACATCACCGGTAAAAGCACATCACAAGGCTACACAAGGGTCCATCTGGACACCGGAAAGCAGCATACTAATCCATGATACATAATCCATGAGCCAAGAGCCAATATCCATCTCACATAATCCATACTTCACACTCCGTGTCTTGATGGTGTTAGGCCACACACACATGGCGAGACCATCCAAACAAGACCACTATGAACCATCTCTTGTTGTACAAGGTGGTTAGCCTCCAAGAGATAGTCATCACAAATAGGTGGGTAGTGGGTCCTAGCTATAAAATAGCCTCACATACCCCCATCCTCAAGGTTCCCTGCGTCTACTTCCTCGTATACACTCACCAAGTCCGTCTCATACGTCCTTGGAGAGGAATCACAATACAACACATGGCCGACCCTGAAAACAACAAAGGTAAACTAGTTTAGCCACCAAAATCATAAAATAAACATCAAATAAGATTCAATTTCAACAGTAAAGCAATAAATGTGCGCAATGTCAACACTAAATCATATGTAACCACGAGGGCTACGAAAGACTAAGTCACAAAGTGTGGCTAAACCATTACAATCAAACATAAACAAATGTCAGCCTTCCAGGTCAGTTGAAAATCATCAAGAATTATAAATAAAGTTCACAATCTTAGAAATTGCACTATACAACACTGCGTGACTAGATACTAGCCACCAAACGAGGAAGGAGGGAACATTGTCCGGCTATACAATAGCCCCCATGTGGTGCGGAGTGAGCACGCCATCCACATGACCCAGAGTGTGCTCCTCGGCTACACTCTGCCTCGCGTCGTCACGCGACATGGACTAACCAAGTGGCCCTCGCACTCCTTGGTTGCCCGCATAGGATGTGCACCTCGGCCTCCATCCTGCATCGCATCTCAGTGCGGCGTGGTCATACACCAGCCGGAGAAGGCACGCACTGGTCGTATGCCGCATGGCAGTGTGTCCGTGGCTCCGCGGAAGTAGGCACGCGCTAGACACACCCCGCATAGCGATACCTCATGGAAAAGGCACACGCAGGTACTCGCCGTCGCCAGAGGTATACATGGCCAGGACCTACCCATATGCTAACCGACCCAAACACTGTCGAAAGCAAACATGAGTATCCCTCTACAAGTGTGTGAGGCCCCATTACGCTC